>CM062095.1:1426446-1444580 GCA_031163375.1 Conogethes punctiferalis
TGACTACTCGATGAAGCTTATAATAAATTGCTTTATCTATTATCACCCTAAATACAGTCTATAAATCGCCAACGCCTACTTACCTTATGTTAACCCTTATAGGCCCTTGGTAATTAGCTCTCAAGAGTTTGTTATTGATGGGCGAACACGTAAACACCAAATGTGGTTGATTGATTAACTGAATTCTTCTCAGGCAACATAATCCAGATTTATGCAAGATGGCGGTATGAACTATGATATTCCATCAAGAACCATATTTCTTTTGTCCAGTTTCATAAACTTCGAACTATATTAAGAGTGATAAGGGCTTACAGTACAGTGCGGAGGTCGAAGCCGCGACCGAGTGTCTTGTCAGTTCACTACCACTCAAAACCAGCTATCATTCGCCTGCTGAAGTAACCTAGTCATTCATCACAAAGATATCATCATCATCATCATCATCAATTAATAATTAAGAGAGGTAGGGCATAGCGAATCTTCGCTCGAATTGAGCCGCCCGTCCGGGGAAGGACCTCCACCCTATAGAATACCGCAGTCAAATGACCTCTGGGTCGTGTTTCTGCCGGTGAGTAGGGTTTCCGGAGCTCGTGGGGGGTTAGGGTTGGGCCGGCATGGCGGTGGCAACTGACAGGTAACTGACCAGTTACTTGCCCGTTGTCACAGCGACTTGGGCTTCTCTTTCGCTTTCCATCAGGTGTAGGGAAGCCATTATGTCGAGCCACTATAAAAAAAAATTAATACATAAATAAATTTCTTTTATATCTTCCTTGATTCTGACTTACTGTGGCCGTTGGTTGATAAAGAATTCCAACCCAAAGTAACAATCTCTTTAGCACGTCTCCCGAATCTCCAGCAGGATAATTCCATCAGCAAATGGAATGCAATCCTTGGAATCGAAACACTTTCCACAGCTTACGGAAATCGTGTGATATGAGGCTCCATAACATCGATGTAGATTTCAAGGAAGCGGCCTGGAAATGCTCTGGTAGTTAATTGGAATCATAATGATTGTGTCATCATCAGCCTATAGCAGTCCGCTGGTGGACTTAGGCCTCTCCAGTTGCTCTTTGCTTTGGGAAAACACCTGGAGGCTTAACCAATAAATAACCAATAATCGCCACGCTTGGGCAGGCGGGTTGGCGATCGTAGCGCGTAGCTTATCGCTCCGGTGACCCTGCTGCCCGTCATCGGCCTGTGGTATTTAGCTGCCTTCAATCGTGATGGACAGGCCGATGACGGGCAGCAGCGTCATCGGAGCGAGAAGCTACGCTCTGCGATCGCCAACCCGCCTGCCCAGCGTGGCGATTATGGGTATATCCTCCAGATGTTGGCCCTGAGTGGCGAGCAACTGGAGAGGCCTATGTCCAGCAGTGGACTGCAAAAGGATGATGATGATGATGATGAATCGTGATGGTTATACCGCCAGTCGCCACCAATCGGTGGCCCGAGGCTCATTTGTTATTCAGCAGAATGCACCACGAGGAGGTGAACTTTCACCTGCTCGGCTTAGGGCGAAAAGATGATAGGTCCCCTTGCATTCCGTAAGTGTATCATTTTTTAAAAATATAATACCTACGGAACAAACGCGAATGTTTGTCTTATCGGGCGGGGATCGAATCGACGACCCTTGAGCCAGAAAGTAGGGGTCACTACCAATTAAGCCACCGGGCCAGGTACATTAACAATTGATATTAACAGTTTACACTCTTAATGAAGATTCGCTTCCAGAATTGGCTAGATCTTTGACGAATCGTAAAAGCGGCTCATGACGCCCGGGTACACTCCCGTCGCGTTTCACCCATTCACCCATTCACTCATTCACCCATCCGCTCATTCGCTAAGTCATGACGTATCGCCCCCTCAGGTATAATTAGGCGATTCGTTCCTGGCGTTACACGTGTGGAGTTAATACATTTTCATTACAAAATTGTGGAGAGATCTATTTAACAGCAAGAATCAAATCTTATTTAACGTCGTTATTGACAGCGAAAAGGGCACTGGGTTTGTTCTATTATGCCCGTCGACTAACTTTTGGACCTCACGACCGCTTACCATCAGGTGGAGTGAGGTCATCCTGAAAGCTCTTCTTATATAATATTTTAATAAGTAGTTTAATAATATTCAGTTTAATAATTTTTTATTTATTTTTAGCTTAAGTTTACATAACATCCTCGAACTATACAAGGTACATACATGAATATACAATGTAGGTATGAGGTGCTCGTTGACAACTGTACTAGTGTTTACACTGTGTCACAGTTGCCAGCGACTTCCTCCCAGCTTAATTAATGCACTGCTTCTATTATCTTAATTAACAATTAATAATAAATATAAAAAAAATAAAAAAATAATGATAATGAAAGTTAAAGTAAGCAGCAGATATAGTATGTGTGCAGTGGCGTGTGTGTATGAAAGTATGAGTGTGTGTATGACATATTATGTGTGTGTGTATGCGTGTGTTTATTATATATGTGTAAGTTCACTTCAAAATATTTTCTGTTTCTGTATAAGTTAGTTTTTGTAACCAAGAATGAAGTTTTTGTTTACATTTGAAAAAGGGTAGCGCGTGAATATTATTAGCTTTATTGCCTTTATTGTATAAGTGGGAGCTGCAAACATAGAACTGGCGTTTGGCAAGTGATGTCCTGTGTGGCGGTATCGGGCAGACCATTCTATTTCGGCGCCGAGAAGTCTGTATAGGGGTCATAGTTTTATGTTTCCTAAGAATAACGTTTTTAATAAAAAGCTGTCGAACGGTTAATATTGAGCAATCTCTATACAAAAGCGTGGTGCTGTATCTTCTCGGCTTCCCGAGCATGACTTTTAATATACCCCTTTGTGCTCGTTCTAGAGGAAGCATGATGGATATACCCACCCCTCCCCAAGTAGCAATACAGTACTGAAGTAAGCTTTGAGCAAGTGCATGATAAACACACCGTAGCGTTGCCCAATCCGCAGAGCTTCTCAGCTTCCTGAAAATTGGAATTAACTTCCTGATGCGACTGGCCAAGTTATTAATATGTGATTTCCAGCTAAGCAGACCATCAATGGTGAGGCCTAGATATTTAACATTATCGGCTCGAGAAATTTCAGGGCATGTACAAATATTTTCAACGGAGCACGTGTGAGTTTTAATATTAAAGTTACAGTCAGGCTGAGTGTTGGCACGAAGTGAAAAAGTTACGTAATTTGTTTTGCTGACATTTAATGTAAGTAAACTATTGTCTAACCACCTGACAACCTCCCGGAGTGCATTTTCAGTGCGGTATTTGCATTCGTCCCAATTTTGGCCATGCACCAACAACGCTGTGTCATCGGCGTAGGTAATAATTTTGCAATAGGGGATAGATGTTTTGCACAGACTGTTTATGTAAAGAAGGAAGAGAGTCGGTCCCAACACACTGCCCTGTGGTACACCAGTAGTATATTTAGCATATTAGTTTATTGATTATAAATTAGGTATTATCTTTTACAGTGTTTCTTTTTACACTCACCGCACACACATTTGCTCTCTGCATGATCCAAAGGTTAACTGGTAGAGAATGCTCCTAGCATTAGGTTCGCCTTTTGTACCATTTTGTGCAATAAAGTTTTAAATAAATAAATATATAAAAAAAGATATAGCCGCAATCATAATGAAAATGAACCTTTGAAATGTAACGCCAATAAGGATTTTCGGTTTTATATATCGTATTCTTAATTATAAGGACAAGGACGTACCTTGTATACGTATAATTACAAAATATATTTAAATAACAGGGTAATACTACGTACGCCGGGTTAGCTAGTAAATTTTTTCGATCACAATCTCATCATCATCAGCCTATTGCAGTCCACTGTTGGACATAGAAGAATATAGAGAGGAACTACGCCGAGCCAATATAAAAAATAGGCCTGTCCAGTTGTTCGCCACTTCAAACGTCTGGAGGATTATATCCATAATCGCCACGCTGGGCAGGCGGGTTGGCGATCGCAGGGCGTAGCTTCTCGCTCCGGTGACGCTGCTGCCCGTCATAGGTCTGTGGCATGTAGCTACGCCTTTAATTGTGATAGTTATACTTACCGCCACTAGTCGTTCGTCAGCGCCTCGTTTGTTATAATAACTTTTAAGCTTTCGCGTTGCATAATATAATAATATATAACTAGCGGGATTTAACGCGCATACCTTTTTTAAAAACCCGACGTTTCGGCCGTGTTACAACGACCGTGGTCACGGGGAGTACTGGTGCAGCGATGTTACTCCGTCTGCGCGGTAGAATATTTTTCTACCCGCACATTTTTGTTTCTCCAACCACCATCACAAATCACACTAACAGTGTCCACATTTTGACGCGAATTAACCGACTTCGCACTAAAAAGGGGGAGTGTTTTTGCAATCACTGGATTCCATGTTGTAGACAACTTTAAACCGTCCTCACGATTGAAATTATTTGGGTGTTTCTTTATCTCAACCGCCTCACGTACAAGTCGCGAATGGTGATGACGTTCGGATGACAGTATTTGTGTCCGGTAAAACTCAATCCAGTGATTGGTACCCGATTCCAGCAGATGTTCTGCTATGGCTGATTTGGTGGTTTGACGGTTTTTAACAGCTGCAATATGTTCTTTGACCCTTTCAGCAATGGTCCGCTTCGTTTGGCCTCGTTTGTTATTCGGCAGGATGCACCACGGGTAGGACAGGTTGGCTTGGAGCGAAATGATGATAGACCGTTCCCTTACATTCCTTACAATCTACCGAAAAATAATACGTTAAATTGTCAGCAGTCCGTTGCGGTTCACAATCTTTCGACAGTTTACAATCTCGCAAGATGGATTATAATCTAACGGTGTTTACAATTTAACGGTGACATATAGATTGCTTAATGTCCTAATTAATTTGCCTACCTGTTAAGTCCCGACTAGATCCATAATCTCTTCACGCATTCCCCGTTCCCGTGACGTGACACATCACTCCCGTAGGAGTAATCGCGCCGTGTTCCCTTCCCTGAGTAGGTAATCGTCATACGGAGCAGTTTGTTTTCATTTGGGGGATGAGCTATGGTCCGATAATTAACGGCATTTTTAAGCAAAAAAATATGTGGCAACAAACATACAATAAAAAAAATCCGTCGAATAGGCTATTATGGTTAAAAATTGTAAGTAGTCCGTCTTTTAGCTTATTCAAAAATAAAAGACACGTGTTTTTCCTTTTTTCATTCAAATAAACAATAGCAAAGATACAAGGCATCAAAAGTTAGGAGTGGGAGTCTTTGACGTCACACGCTCCCCTAAAAATGCCTCACCGAGTGACGTCACGCGTAATTTCAACGGGCTATAACTTTGTAATTTTTAGTCTAATTTACAAATAAAAAAATACGTGTCTTTTATTTTGAATGAGCTAAAACACGGACTAATTACAATTTTTAGCCATAATAGCCTGTTGACAACCTCCTCCTTTTTTGAAGTCGGTTAAAAACTGAAAGGATTGCAATGTCTTTAGAATAAGAAATTGTACAGCATAGAATATGCGCTATGCCCTTACTTCTCTTAAATGTCGCCATTTTAATGCTGTGCCAGTATAAAAATAGTTACCGTTTTGCATTGTTTAATTTTATCGGTAACTCATTTTGCTATCGCATACAGACACAATTTTATTGGTACGCATAAATTGGACCAGTAACTTTCAAAAGACAAAGCTTTCAGTTCGATAATCCGTTCAGCGGTGCGCGGTTCACATTCGTCAAATCGTGAAATGTGTACATGCAGTGGAACAAAGGTTGGCAAAAAGGCTAAATGCGTGTTAGGACACGCATAGAATAGGGTTCCGTAGTCACTCATCGTGGCACATTTATTTGGATGTTTTCTTTTTTTAAATAGAAGCACAACATAATGGCTTTCCTACGCCTGATGGAAAGCGAAAGAGAAGGTTAAGTCCCTGTGACAACGGACAAGTAGCTGGTCAGTTACTTGTCAGTTGCCACCGCCATGCCGGCTCAACCCTAACCCGCCACGAGCTCCGGAAACCCTACTCACCGGCAGAAACACGAGCCGGAGTTCTTTCGGCTGCGGTATTCTATAGGGTGGAGGTCCTTCCTTGGACGGGCGGCGGCGAAGAATCGCATTGCCCTACCTCTCTTAGACTTGTTTTTACTTATTCATTATCATCATCCGACTTACCGAGCGGTTTGATCCCTTGGAGCTGCGTCGAGATGTAGCTGCACTGTGCATTTTCTATCGTATGTATCACGAGGAGTGTTCCAAGGAATTATTCGGAATTATTCCAGCCGCTGCCTTCCGGCATCGTTCTTCGCGACAAACTTGCCATCCGTACCATCTCGAGACTTGGCAGTCCACAACTGTGCGCTTCTGTCGCAATTTTCTGCCCCGCACAACTGTATTATGGGATGCTTTGTCGCAAGCTGTATTTCCGTCCACTATCGGTAGCGCAGACCAGTCTTGAAGTGGACAATGCTCTTATGCAGAAGTAAGACTGATGACCAGAGAAGAACTGCTAGCATTGGCTGGGTGGAGGAGAAATGCTATATGCTGAGTGAGGACCTTTTACTCTGGACGTCGCAACAACGCCATGTCCGGTCTTTGGATTTGTGTATTCTTTTTTGATTTATTTCTTTTTTCCTGTGTCTTTTGTTTACGTTTTGCCGATGTGTTATTGTGATGTCCTACTGAGTAATAAGAAAATATTATTTCTTAAATGTGGGAATTAACGGAGGCCTACATTCAGTTCAGCCGGCCTTTATTCAGGAAATTTCGATTATGATTTCACTGTTCATAAAAAAGTACATACACTAAAATATTATAAACACATATTTCCTTTTACCATCAAAAGACTTATTCCACCACCATCCATAGGTTGTATGAGGTTGGTGAAAAAAAACAACATTAACATCACTTTACTCGGCTCAGCCGGATGTGAGCTACGGAACTCTAAATAGGATGCGCGGAACAAAAATGCGTTACGAAAGAGCACTCGCCACAAAAAGCTTTGTTTTAATACAATTACTATGCCAGTTAGTTGTAATAGAATTTATGTGTGTAGTAAAAGTTGTTGACTGACAGTTTGTACTAGATTTTATTTAAAAAACAATTAAAAGGCGTGCATACAACTCAAGGTAAGCAAAAACGGGTGCCGAATCCGAAACACTTATTTTGTATTTGTGTGCGTAAGCGTTGTGTCCGACACAAACTCCGAACTAAATTACTACGTCCAATATTATTTGATACTTAGGTATTTATGTTACTAAATTATTTCATCATTTTATTATTGCTACATTTATATTTATTAATTAATTTCGTATAAATATTTGTAGTTCATTTGTATTTTTAACCGACTTCGAAAAAAGGAGGAGGTTCTCAGTTCGTCTCTATGTATAATTTTTTTTTTTATGTATGTTCAGCGATATTTCCGTCAATTATGGATGGATTTCAAAAATTTTTTGACAGTTCGACAGAAGACACTTCCGAGGTGGTCCCATTATCACCAAGTAAGGATCTGATGATGGGATCCTGGATAAATTGAGGGCAACAACCGAAAATTGTATGCTCATATGGTGTTTTTGTTACGTAATCATATTTTACTCAGGTATATGCTTCCGGGCGACAACATCTGGTGCTGATGATGAAGCCACAGAACTCCTTAACGGTTAGGAGTTAGGGGACAGTACTGACATTGGTCGATATTAAACTAGGTAGTAGTATGTACTTATGCAGGGCTAATAGGGCAGGTGATTTGGTAAGTGATATGCTTGATTCTAGATCGCAAAGTCTTCACTTGACTTAAAGCAAAATTTTTCATTCCTAAGTAAAACTCTTAAGGACATTAATTAGCCTTTATTCAAGGTCACAGCACATTAACGCAACTAAAAACAGAGAAATAAAATTATTTAAAAAAAAAAATTAAACCGACTTCAAAAAAAACGCAAACGACCAAAACTAAAAAGCGATAAATAACGTAAGTAATTCTATCCTTAATACATAATCATTTAAATATTACAATTATCACTTATTTTTGAAGTCGGTGCCAGCCAAACATATCTAGGTATATTGTCGTGTGAATATGCCGGCCGCGCGCGTCATACAACAACAGTCTACGTTAGGTACCGAGAGGTTGGCACCGACTTCAAAAATAAGTGATAATTGTAATATTTAAATGATTATGTATTAAGGATAGAATTACTTACGTTATTTATCGCTTTTTAGTTTTGGTCGTTTGCGTTTTTTTTGAAGTCGGTTTTATCATTACATTTTTATTATAATATTTTACAAGTTTGGTTATTTTGGTTTTGGTATCTTCAAGGAGACTAGTAAAGTATGCAGAAGATATGAAAGTGCACTATGTATTTGACAACTGTGTTAAAATCTTGATGCTTAGGATGTTGTTGATATTATTTTGCAACATTCTGTAAGTAGGTACACGTTTATTAACAGATTTTTTAACTGACTTCATAAAAAAGGAGGTTCTTGATTCGACTGATCTTTTTGTTGTTGTATGTTCGTTACCACATATCTCTGAGAATTGTGAAGTGATTTAAAAATTTTTTTTTGTTTATAAGGGTGTACTTCCTAGTTAGTTCCATTGTCCCTATATTGATATCGGCTTTTTTGCTTAAAACATACTGTTATTGTATACTATGTATATGATACTGCTTTGGCAACAACGCACACTTTGCACATTTATAAAGAACGTAGTTTCAATTGAATAGTCTGCAAATATAAATGTAAGTCAGCTGCCTTTGAACACACAGGATGAACAGGAGATGAAATTCATTAAACATCTATTGTTGTCCTTTAACGAGATAAAGCCAAAGGTCCTGGCGGCACTCAGCTCTCGGCCTCCCAACAAAGGCACTAAGACTCCGTAACGCCCCCCGCTAAGCTAGATTTTGTACTTGAGCTCACTGTTTCTCAAACTTTAGCAGATTTTTAGAGAGGAAGGGCGTAGCGAATCTTCGCTCGAATTGAGCCGCCCGTCCGGGAAAGGACCTCCACCCTATAGAATACCGCAGTCAAATGACCTCTGGGTCGTGTTTCTGCCGGTGAGTAGGGTTTCCGGAGCTCGTGGGGGGTTAGGGTTGGGCCGGCATGGCGGTGGCAACTGACAGGTAACTGACCAGTTACTTGCCCGTTGTCACAGCGACTTGGGCTTCTCTTTCGCTTTCCATCAGGCGTATGGAAGCCATTTTGTCGAGCCACTATATAAAAAAGAAAGATGACTGGCCCGGTGGTTTAATTGGTAGCGACCCCTGCCTTCAGAGGTCTGGCGGTCGACAAGTTCTGCGGCCCTGTCTTCAGAAGGCAGGGGTCTTACTACCTCAATTGGTAGACACCTCTGCCTTCTAAGAACTAAAGGTTATGAGTTCGATCGTTGGCCGGGCAGCAGTGTCACCGGAGCGAAGAGCTACGTCCTGCAATCGCAAACCGGCTGGCCCAGTGTGGTCATTTAGGGTAAAGTCTCCTGATGTTTGCCGAAAGGGGCGAATGACTGGAGAGGACTGCGATAGGCTGATGACGATGATGATGGTGATCACAAGCTAAGCAGCTTAAGCAATAGTTTTATGGAAATCAGAATCAACGAGAATACAATCAATATCAGATATTTCTACATAATAATTTGTCATCATTTGTCACATAATGAACAGCCAAAAATACCTAAACAAATGAAGTTTCAAAATTATATCAACACCATATGAATCAAAATCATCAAAATAAGCTTGAGAAATAGAAATAAACAGACCACTTTTCAAAGTTATCTCAAAAAATGTATTCAATAAAAAAATGAAAAGAAACTCTGTGGCATTTTTAATATTTACTTATTGGGGTCTCAAGGCGTACAGTTTGAGAACCGGTTCTGCAGACTAAGTGCATCTGCCAGGGACATACTAATTGCTCGTCTGACCTGCCGGTTATTGTGGGGAGACACGCCAGGATACCGGGACACTCGGCTTACTTACTTACTTATAAACTTCTTGGCAAAGTTACACTTGATGTATGAAGTACCTACCTACTTTGTTTGTGCAATACGAGGCTCGCTAAGCTGGCGCTTTCTAGCTTAAAAGTGTAATTTAATTAGCTTTACTAAGTAGCAACTAAAATGTAATTTATCCATTAAACGGTACATGTTTGTTTCAGTTGAAGTTTCGAAAGCTTTACCCTTTTATAAGTTTGTTAAATTTAACCAGCGACTGAGATATCAGACCTAGAATTGTATTCAAAGTTGGGAACATTTAATCAATGGGTAGAAAGCGTACCTATCGTATTACCTATGGGTTTTCTACCCGTACCGACCTACAGTACAACAGTTATCATGATAAATATTACTTCTTTATGCATAGATGAGCTAAACTTCTTTTAAAAGCCAATACAGTTACAACTAGACATAGCATACATTTTTGTACAATTTTGGCCTTATTGTTATTAACGATCTCTTCCAGCCAACCTTTGGGTCTCTGTCCTCTGACAGCAAGATAAAACAGGATGAGGAATAGAAGAGAGAGAGAGCTCGGTTAGAGCTGCGGGTGTCCATAGGCGGTGTCGACTGCTTACCATCAGGCATCACACTTGCTCGTCTGCCGCTTCTCGCATAAAAAAAAATGTAATTTATTTGCCTAAATCAATCACTTGATTTCATGCTAGCCTGAAAATTAAGTAAGTTTTAAAGTAAGCATCTAGTACAGTGTAATAAATTTAGAATACGACTCGTATTTTAAAGTAATTACATGCCTTTCAAGCGATGCAATTACGAAGATAACGAGTAAGATTCTTGTTGAAGATGCAATCTAATTTGTCACTGCTAAAATAGTGTCGGATGCGACCCCCTAACCCTAATTTGCCTGCCCTTTATCTCCCGAATTCTGGTTTAAATTAACCAGAGCCGTGACAGTTAAAAAAACCTATCACGATCAATAGGTTAAGTGGCAACCTTAGAAAATTACATCAGGTGATATTATTTTATTGCTTCTTGAGGCTAAGTTTGTCAAACTTTTTGGGCATTCCATTTCTTTTGTTCCATTTTGACGTATAAGGTAAACGCTCCTATTACGGAGGTATTTCGCAACATTCGAAACTAGGAGACAAAAATAAGCATTTGTAAGTATTTCTAAATGTGCAAAACCACTTCATCGTCAAAAGTGGTTATTATATTTTGTATTTCTATTGATTTTGTGTTTCTTTTGATGTTAGTTTTTTTTTAAAAAAATATTTAAATAGCCGAGTCGATTGTTCCTAATTCGGAGGTATAATTTCGGTCAGTGCCTATTACGGCGGTAAACGGTTCCTAATTCGGAGGGTCAGAAACAAATAATGTTACGTACATTAAATAATATAAAATATGTGTTAGTAAAGTAAATTGTATGTAAGGGATGTAAGGGAGCGACCTATCACCTTATCGTTCCAAGTCATCCTCACCTGCCCGTGGTGCATCCTGCCGAACAACAAACGAGGCTCTGGCAAACCGACTGGTGGCAGTTAAACCATCACGATAGAAGGCGTAGCTAAAAACCACAGGCCGATGACGGGCAGCAGCGTCACCGGAGCAAGAAGCTACGCCCTGCGATCGCCAACCCGCCTGCCCAGCGTGGCGATTATGGGTATGTCCTCCAGAAGTTTGCTTTAGATGGCGAACAACTGGAGAGGCCTATGTCCAGCAGTGGACTGCAATAGGCTGATGATGGTGATGAAAGTAAATTGTAAGGTTTTCATTCATTGATTTGATAACATTGATTCTCTTTTAATAAAATTTGCAAATATAGCAGGGATGTATGAATCACTTGAATTTTCCTTATTCTCCAGAACCTAGCACCCTCTAAATTCTAACAGTGACGTATTAAAAAAGATCTCGTTGAAACGAATTATTATTACTATATACAATAAACTACTCGTAGTAAGTATAAATGTTACATTTTCAAGGGTCAAAAGTAATAATATTTTTTCTAGATACCTAATACAACTTTGGTTTTGATGCAACACTTAACACAACTGTACTATTCTCCATACTATGATGGGCATTCTTCTCTTTAAATAACATTATTTACATACATTGTTAAGTTTTTATCGCTTTTGGTTTTATTAAATAAGAATCCATATAACATTATAGAAAACTTTTTATTTATTTACTGAACCCTAAAAGTTGTAATTTTATATTTTGTGAATAGCGCCATAATAGGAACCCATATAACCTAATACGGAGTTACCTGAAAATAACTACCACCGTAATAGGAACACTACTCGTGTTATAATGTTCCTAATTCTGACCCATCAAAATTTCGATAAACAAAAGAGTGTAAATGCATAATCACACGATAACAGTTTTTTGGCTCAGCGTGTTAAATTTTAGTCAACAGTTATACAAAATAAACGATTTGTGATCAATTAAAATACAGCTTTTTATTTTACCGCTTCTAAGAAACCAACATTTTATGCTCAACAATTTTCATATTTAACTAGATTTCTAAGAAAGATAGCATACCGCAGAATATGGTCCTTAATTTAAGAGATTAATGATTATTTCAATAAAACTTGGAACTAATTCAATAAGATAATAAATTAAAAGTTATAAACAATTAAACATGTCCAGTATATTTCCTAATTCGGAGGTATACCACCGTATTAGGATCAACCTATAAAATTTGTATCCTTTTACGGTGGTATTTTGTTTCTTATTTTTTTGGGTAAAAATGAGATTTAAATATGAATTAAGCTATTTAAATAGCTGCTGTAATAGTAGGAAAATGCAATAAATAACACACAAACGAACTTGAACGGGTTATTAATACGAAAAACTTAGTTTATAAATATTGGTGTACTTTCATTTGATGTTGCGCGTTTGTATGAAAACCTCTCTCACATCGATGTCGTTACACTAATTGATTGATTTTGTTGTGTTGTATATGTGCTATACTTGCAAAATTCGGTCAACTGATGAAGGAATAGATTTGGCATAAATAGTATACATTTTGGTGCACTTATACTGAATAAAATAGGAATAAAACTCGAAAATAGAAATACCACCGTAATAGGAACCGATTTTGACTACCTCCGTGATAGGGACACTTACCTTAATACCGCGGCCGCACATTGGGTTCAACTTTGCGTCCAATCACTGTCCAATGCCCAATACTTACTAACGCGCTCAATGTCTTCATTGTGTTAAAGTAGGTACCAATACATACGTTGGGCACAAAACGTTACGATGGTGCAAATATCTCCAATGTGTGACCGCGTCTTAAAAGCGATAGTAGCCTTTGTTAGTGAACCTTAGCTTAGTCTTTGGAGCTTGTAAAGGTAAAACGTTTAATTGCATATTGCATGACAATCTGGTCATGACAACGTATAAGTGACAGTTAAATATCCGTATTTATTTATTGGACCCGGAAACCATACAGGTCCGTGTGGTTTCCAACTGTGAAACCAAGGGTCGTGGATTCAATCTCTACCCGGGACAAACATTGTGATTAAAGTTTGTGTTTGTTCCGTGTTTGGGTGTTTACCTATATTTGTTTTTAAGTTATTTCTTTTATAGTAGCTCGACATAATGGCTTCCCTACGCCTGATGGAAAGCGCAAGTAACTGGTCAGTTATCTGTCAGTTGCCACTGCCATGCCGGCCCAACCTTAACCCCTCAAGAGCTCCGGAAACCCTACTCACCAGCAGAAACACGACCCGGAGGTCATTTGGCTGCGGTATTCTATAGGGTGGAGGTCCTTCCCCGGACGAGCAGCTCAATTTGAGCGAAGATTCGCTATGCCCTACCTCTCTTAAGTATATACTTGTAGTACCTTCAATGTTCTGATACCTTATTTAAGGTCCTTACTTTGGGATCGGAGCTCCCTATGTGATGTTGTCTGTTTGAATTATATACTTGTCCATATATATATTTATATCACTTCCACAGATAGAAAATTAACCCCTGGTGGCTGATATACAGTTCAGGAGTATATGTTTAAAAGGTTAGAAACGTTTAACGTCCTTACTCTTCAGTTTATTCAATGCTAATGGCTTATGTAACAAAATGTTCGATGCATGTTCCGAGTACAAATATCTCGCCGTTTCTGCGAATTCTTTGCCGTGTCGATTTTCCGTTGGGATAGTAGGTTATTTCAGGAACATGTATGTTACTAGAAAAGCCTTTTCAGCGAGCCTTTAAATTAACTTTCAAAGGTAGTGGATTCATATTTCTCATGTATTTTCTTTGTGTGAATTTTTCATCGATTGGCTGATGGAAATGAATGTTAGTATAAATAAATAATATCGTCAGGTAGGATACCCAATTGACGTTAATCTAAAATTTCCCTTGCACTATTTAAGTAGACGACTACTTACTTTACTATATAAATCTACTTACTATATAGACTGGCTCGGTGGCTCAATTGGTAGTGACTCCTGCCTTCTGAACCAAGGGTCGTGGGTTCGATTCCCACCCGGGATAAACATTCGTGTGATGAACACTTGTGTTTGTACCGTGTCTGGGTGTTAATATTTGTATTTAAGTATTTATTTGTGGTACCTTCGTTGTTCTGATACCCATAACACAAGTGTACGCTACTTACTTTGGGATCGGAGCAATGTATGTGATGACTGTTGTCTAATATTTATTTTATTTATTTATTTATAAATAAATACTATAATAAGACATTTAAATGCCTTCCTTTGTCACCAATGTGCAAAGGATAAGATAAATATAATGTGGTACCTTAAATAAATACTCATTCATTATCATATTTTTTTTATGTCGGTTGCAATTAAGCCTCCTCTCCTGATTGATATTCACTATAACTGCTCTGCGCTACTTTTCCCGCGATTCTATATACATACGAGTATATCGTCCGACCCTGGCCACCATTTCCTTTAATATTTTTTCCTTCTTTTTATTTCTTTCCAGACCAGTCAGGTCTACCATCATCATTTTAAGAGAGGTAGGGCATAGCGAATCTTCGCTCGAATTGAGCCGCCCGTCCGGGGAAGGACCTCCACCCTATAGAATACCGCAGTTAAATGACCTCTGGGTCGTGTTTCTGCCGGTGAGTAGGGTTTCCGGAGCTCGTGGGGGGTTAGGGTTGGGCCGGCATGGCGGTGGCAACTGACAAGTAACTGACCAGTTACTTGCCCGTTGTCACAGCGACTTGGGCTTCTCTTTCGCTTTCCATCAGGCGTAGGGAAGCCATTATGTCGAGCCACCATAGAAAAAAAAAACCATCATCAATTCTACGAACTCTCAATGAAACTAATGGCGCTATGGAATACCGCAAGGTACTCTCCTCTCCCCAAAGGTATTCCTTATTACTTTTTTCGTCTTATCCTTTCATTCCAGCCCAATCAGGCAGCCAAACTAGCTAGCAGCGTGTGTGACACCGAGCCAATAAGGCGGCCATAATGAGAGCCCGACTCGTCAGCGCGCGACAGTAACGAGAAAAGTTTGTTGATCATAAGCGCGCGTCGTAATCATAAGTTGGCCGATCGAGTTACACCGGAGTTGGGTCGCGGCCTTGTGGTCACTTTTTTGTTTGACGTCTCCGTTAATTATATATCTACTGGATAGTTACACGGAGCAAGTACAAAGAGGAGTTTTTGAAACCAATATTTTCTAGAAAACGTGTCATCATCTACATTCAGACCATTGGTGTGCTTTGGAGAATGTTTTAATTCCGTTCAGAGTTTTTACATAAATGTGCCAGCTCACCAAAACTTTTGACGACTCATATCTGCTCTGTTTTAATCCGCCAAAATCAAGATCGTGATCCGCCTTTCATGGATCTTGACTAATGCTGGGCGGAAGCCTATTGCAGTCCACTGCTGGACGTAGGCCTCTCCGGTTGTTCACCCCTTAGGGCAAACATCTGGAGGATATACTTACCCATAATCGCAACGCTGAGAATGCTGGTTGGAGCGTGGAGCGAGGAGCTACGCCCTGCGATCGCCAAACCCACTTGCTTCTTTTTCGCTTTGCATTAGAAAACGGAAGATCACTATGCTGTCCTACTAGAAGTAAAAACCTTTCAAGGTAGCGACCTTTTTCAATACACGTTCCTATCTCCAAACGGTAGTTTGAGATGAGAATGTACGCCATCCTTACACCAAAACACAGGCTGAACCATTTTTATTATCTCCACGAACAAACAAGTCGGTGTGAGAATAAACATTAAGCTGTCTTATTTTAATAGGGCGGGCCGACGCTGGGCTGCCATAAATTAGAGCGAGATAGCAACAGGCGCGATTCTATTACGATATGTGATGTTTGCTGTAGCGCTACCACTTCAGATACATCGCGTACACTTACAGAAAAACTCTTACAAAGGAAAAGTCTCGATGCTTCTTGATTAAAATAAAATCAGTAGTTATTTCTGCATGTGGATTCACTAGTAATACTTTTGCACGTCACAATTTTTCCTACCAGCACTTCGACGCGTAGCCTGCTGAGAAGAAGTGCCGCTACAAAATCAACAGTTAGTCCTTTTAAAATACTAAAATACATAAAAGAAAAACAATATAAATATTATCTGGGGGCACGGTCGTGCCCCCGCCAGGACGAGCCAAGCGAAGCGCAAGGGCACTACCTACCTTTTCTCGATTTTAATGTCATAAACCTAGTACAATATTAGACGAATGCAGGCGAGCAGCTCATTATGTCCATGTTATGATATCGTCCAGGAAATCTTGTATTGATTAGAGTTTATCATTGTGTTGAAAGAATTGGCCCTAGGCTGGCTAATTCTTAGTTATCGGGTTTAGCTGTTAAAAGGTAGCTCCATGTGGAGCCTCCTTTTATGAACATCATCATAATCATCAGCCTATTGCAGTCCACTGCTGAACATAGGCCTCTCCACTTAGGGAAAACATCTGGAGATTATACCCAAAATCGCCACGCTGGACAGGCTGGTTGGCGATCGCAGGATGTAGCTTCTCGCTCCAGTGACGCTGCTGCCCGTCATCGGCATGTGGTGATTAGCTACGCCTTCAACTGTGATGGTTATACCGCCATCAAACGGTTGCTGGCTTGTAATCTCATATTTTTGTGGAGATCGCGTTTTGACAAACGTGTGTATCTATATTTCCTTCATTTTAAAATTTTATTAAGTGACTTCATAATTGCAATATGTAACATCATAGTAAAATGTTCAATAATTAAAAAAAAACGTAGTGTAGGAAGCTCTAAGGCCACATGTCGATTTGCGCAAGCTGTCAAGTACTGGATGCGAGATGCCCAGGATCGATCAAAGAGGCGAACATTGGGAGAGTCCTATGTACAGCAGTGGACTGATCAAAGCTGATGATGATGATGATGATTGATGTCAAATCTGAAGAATCTACGAATTACAGTCTTAATTAAGTACCGCTCTCTGACGCCACAATTGAGTTAGTAGACCAATATAGATGTGTAAGGAAAAGAATTAGCAAAACGTACCCATAAATTAGGCGCGAATCAACAAACAATGCTCGTATCTGCCCGCACAATACATCGACGGCTGTGTACGTGTGAGATTTAGTGCTAGGTGAACAAAGGCTCACGTAAGAAGCTAAGTTCTTTGTAGTAGGGTTTTCGGAGCTCGTGGAGGTTAGGGTTGGGCCGGCATGGCGGTGGCAACTGACAGGTAACTGATCAGTTACTTGCCCGTTGTCACAGCGACTTGGGCTTATCTTTCGCTTTCCATCAGGCGTAGGGAAGCTATTATGTCAAGTTACTATAAAAAATAAGAACTCTGTTTATAGTATTCTAGGCCGCTAACCCCAGGCTCGTCTGGCTTATGCCTACCTCAAAATGCCTTATTATGATTATATGATATATATGATTCAGCATACATTTAGACTTCGCCGCACCGACACATAGAAATAGAATCCAATTTCCCTTGCATTAACGTGTTATGTTATCCAACTTTTCCACAAAGAACATCTACGTCTAATTTACATTTCAAGTCAAGACTACGTGTACGGAAGGGGAGCCATTAAAATATCATCCGGAGCTAGTTTTAGGCGTAATTATTTAGTCCACTCCGTTCGGGCTTGTAATTCGCACGGCAATTCTGTAGTGCAGCTATTATACGAGTAGCTACTGTCTTGGTAGCTACGGTGGAAACGCACGGGTGGATATTTGTACGGGAAACGTTAATTAAAACGTTTCTTGTTAATTTTTGGTGCTTAAAAGTAGT
>CM062095.1:1444680-1530162 GCA_031163375.1 Conogethes punctiferalis
TTTTAGCTTAATAAAAAAGTGCTGATAATTAAAAAAATATCCAACATTACAAAAAACAAAATATGCTTACCGGCTGACAGACTTTAGCTACATTGAACGTGTTATTATTTGTCAAATAAGAAATGTTTTCATTAATTTGACGATCTGGTAACGAATCTGTATAGTTTGTAATCACACAGCAGAAATTATCTGTCTTGTTGTATTTTTGCTGATAGTTTTCCACTACAGTCGATATTTGTGGATACCAAGCAAGTAAAGTATATTGCCTGTAAGAAACAATCACTATATTTGAAAGGTTGTTTTTATAGATTTTTGTTAAATAGCTTTTCTACGTTAAGTTTCTAAACATAAAGATAAAATTCTTAGGAAACTTTCAGGACATAATTACGTCCACTAGTAAATATAAAACTTAATTATAAGTGATATAAATAAAAATAGGTACATGCTTACACCAAAAACGAGATAGACGCCATTATAGAGAAACCAAACAGGGGCATGAAAAGAGGCTTCTTGAACAGAAATTTCACTTCGAACAAACCATCTACTACTTTCTTCCTGAAGGATATATTAGCTGGTCCAGTAAAAGTTTCTTGATAATTGCTTAACGATTTTATCTAGAAAAGTAATTTATTATTAAATGCTGTCTATTAAAATGAATCCAATAATATCTTATGTGAATGTTACATTCTATTTAGTTAGCTCGCAATATTCCATAAAACCTCTTACAGGGAATGAATTCTTATCCTTTCCGGTGTTTACGCTGTAAATGTGTTTCAACACTTCTAAAGCCTCGTCTTTCTCTCCACACGAGAGCAAATACTTGGGACTCTCCGGGAAAAAACAGTACCCAACTCCTGCTATCAAACCCCAGAGAGAACAGATGTACAAGTAAATACTCCATGAATGAATTTCTGGAAATAAATGCAATAGGTCTACATTTTTTTATATTATCTACAAGGATGGCTTGGGATACCTCGACAGTATTACTTAGCAGTTTGAACTAATACTTGTATGTATTTTAAAGTAGAAAATTGTATAAATCCTAATCATGTCATGTAATAAGATGAATCAGCATATTTAATAAAACCAAAGCAGCAAAGTTAAAAGAGAAATATGAATGAGTTTTTATTGCATAATCTGCTCAAATAATAAATGAATAAATCTTACCAAAATACCCTTCTATCAAAACGAAATCCCATTTTTGTGGCAATATAGCCCAAGACATAAAAGATGTCATAAGCATTGTTACTGAGAAAAGAGTTGAATTAAATAACATTGCTCGATCTCTTACATTTCTGTGTAGTGTTTCTGATAACATCACTAATGCTCCCGGAAAACCAAAACTGGAACTAAAAATTTTAATAAAATTACAAAACGATTATACAATACCAACAGCTACATTTTATCCTTACCAACTTCTTGAATAAATTTTACCGGACTAATTGAATTAGGTCTATTTTCATACCAATAGCAATTAAATTCTTAGTAAAATATAACTTACAACACCCCTTCAAGAAATTTTCCTATTAGCATAGTAGTAAAATTTTGACTGGCACCCTGAATGACTCTGCATACAAATGTTCCAAGTAACCCATATATCAAAAACGGTTTCCTTCCAAAAGTGTCATTCAGGAAGCTAACAAGCATTGTTGTGGCTGTCAATCCTGGAAATAATAAGCATATAGTAACTTAAACTTGTCTTCTTCTCTCTTCTGTAACACAGGTATCTTACTTATAAGTCATCAGTCTCACACAAACAACTGTGTTACTAATAAGCCATACATTTTTGTACCTATCCTATGTTCGTGATGAAAAAAAGAAACGTTTATTTATTATTATTATTAGATATTATTCTCTCTTCTTCTAGTGCCTCTCCAACTAATGGAGATCTTTTGCCAGGTAGCTCATTTTATATGGTTCTCCCACTCTCCACTCTCCTATGTAGTACGCTGTTAATCAAGCCAAAGCCATTGGTTAGAATCTGGGCGGGGGAATAACCAATTGACTACTGTCAAGCCTATTTGAATGAATAGAATTTGAGCGTAGGAGTTGATTCTGACCACGCGGAGGCGCGGTGAATATTCGTATTTAGGTTACTTACCGAAGAAAGGTATAGAATTGAGCAGTCCCTTTTGAGTGTTGTCCATATTCAAATCACATTCTGCTATTGGCAGTATATACGAAGTAGTTAAGTTCACCAAGATAATTGAGGAACAAGCCGCAAAAGTGAGCATTATCAGCTGAATATGGAACTTTCCGAATTCACAAATGACGAGTGCATCCTCCAATATGGACATCGAATCATCGTTTTGCTTTTGTTTACTTTCTGTTGAAAGAATGAAAAAGGACTGATTAGCTATATTAACAGTAGCAATGAAATTAGCATTGGTAAGCATTGGCTCATAGATGTTGCCTATCTAGACGGTGTCGATACCTAGGACTGCAACTTATCTATGTCCCGAAGTATATTGAAATTGAGACCTGAGCCAGCCTTTTATAGCGAGGCTGTTGAAGTTATTTCGAAATTTAGAAATAAAGTCAGATAGCTAGGCTGTTAAAATGTTACCGAAGCTATATAGATACGAGTCAAAAATATATCAGCCTACCTTCACTCTCCTTTATTTTCACCATTTTTCTCCGATATTTAAGTTATCATTAAAAAAAACAAAATTTTCTTTTACAAATCGCACTACTTTCATACTCGTTTTCAAGTTTGTAATGGCAATAAAAATGTCAATTATTTTATTTTAGTAATTTACTTAATTACTAAAGAATACCACGGAATATTTATTCATGAGAAACAAAATGTCTTTTCGTTAATAAGCCAAATTAAACCTAATATTTACTGTATTCCGGCTTAACAAAGAAAATAATTTTGGAAACAGCTGTGTTTGCGTCAAATAAGAATAATTATGTGTACATGTCTGGACAAAACGGTCCCAATAAAATACTTACCTACTTCTAAAATATTTTTGGTGTTCATACCCAATCCGCTCCAATCGTTGTAGGTATACCGTCGGTTGCTAGAGCCTCGTTAGTTATTTTGCAGGATGCACCACGGTCAGGTGAAGGTGGCTTGGAGCGAAAAGATGATAGGTTACTCTCTTACCAATCGATTCGCTATATAGCACATACTGAATTTTATGTACGAGTAGTACCATAACTATAAGTCCCTACCGTTCATTCGACCCTACGCTAAACTATGGCGATAAGGTCTCAGCCAACCATACTGGACAAGTGTGGATCGGTGGACTTCTCTAACCTTAAATACCTTAAATGAATTTTCTAACGTCCTATGAAGAAATATGTACAGACGAACAGGGCGCCCTTGATTTGAACCCTCAAACCAGAAATCAGCGTCAAATAAACTTGCCATTTTATTTCAAATGCGAAGAAAACACATTGTTAGGTGGTGGGGTTTGAGTCGCTGCTCAATCACTATTTATATACCAGACCTCAAGTTTCAATTAGGAGAGAATTCTTATAATAAATTTTATATTATCATAGTGGAGTAGCTTCCAGTAGTTTAATGGAAAGATAGGCAAGTAGCCAAATATAATGGCTTGTCAGTTGCCACCGCCATACTGGCCTGTGAGATTTAAACTGCTTACTCGACCTTTGACATAATAGATCATCATAATATTGTAGTTACTGCCACTAATTTTGCCCAGACGCCGAGTTAGATACTGGAGCCACTCCAAGTTGAGGCATTATTAAATTTGCTGTCCCCAAACTTCAGCTGAAGGACAAGTTGCGATGAGCGCTCAATGTCATGAGTCAGCTCAGTCAAGTTTAAACTGTAATATCTATCTATCTATATATATATAAAAGGAGAAACTGACTGACTGACTGACTGACTGACTGACTGACATATCAACGCACAGCCCAAACGGCTAAACGTAGGCACTTGAAATTTGGAAGGGACGTAGCTTAGGTACCGTAGGGGTGCACTAAGAAAGGAATTCCCGAAATTCCCACGGGAACGGGAATTAGCGGGAAAATCCTTTTGTATGAAAAATCTAAACCGCTTAAGTTAGACGCTTGAAATTTGGCATGCAGGTACCTTAGTAAATATAAAGTTTAGTTATGGCTGTATTTTGAGAAATTCCCACGGGAACGGGAGTTAGCGGGAAAAAACTTTTGTATGTATAAATTTAAACACGCGGACGAAGTCGCGGGCAAAAGCTAGTCATAACATAAATTTTCTATCGATATTGTAACGTCATATAAATCATAATATCATAGGTCAATTTATTTTAATATTTTCAAATGTCTATAGGTGGCAGTTATTGTTAAATATCAGACAGGCAATTTGATCACCACCATTATATTTATTTTTTAATTTAGTTCCATATTTATTTTTTATTTTGCTATGGTTAGTTTATTTAAGAAACCACCACACATTAAGAAATAGAACAAAGTTGTTCAAAAATTTATAAATAAAAATATGTCCAAGACAATAAAACGTACAATAAATATCATTGTTTTATAAGATTGTTTTTTGCTGTAATAATGTCAAATATGTATTAATCTTTATTTGTTCCATCCTCGCTTGATTTGTTTGGATTTGGTCCAAAATAGGTTAGACATGTGGCACCTGAAACAAAGATACAAATGCGATAATGAATGAGATTTGCCGCTGAAGCCAAATTTTGGTCCAAAAAGGCACCCAAGTTTGTAATAAACGATCCCTGCAGTAATGGAAATGTTACAGATCACTGTCCTATTTTTTCCCGTGGCTTGGCAAGAGACGATTAAGTGAATTATGGAGATTGAGAAATAAGAAGAAGATGAAGAAGAATTATTTTACTAGAAGAGATAACAGATTCTCAACCATCTGACTTGTAACTAACTACCTCATATGTCGATGATCTTGGTTCTCTGTTGAATCACCTCATTTTGGATCCGACTGTGACACTATAATAAACATATTTCAGTAACAACATTTGCTTACCTAAAATTAGAACAGAGAATATCACAAAAGGTGTCATGCATCCACAATTAAGCATGAGAGGAAATAGGATGTTTCCAATTATTGAGGCTAATCGTCCCACAGTTAGTATTATCGCCATTGCCATAGATCTGAAATAAGAGAGTTATAGAATATGGTGTTCATTCATTCAAAATTTTAGAGCTGGGCATTAATTTCTATTTGTATCGCTTCACATGATTTACATAGGTTTAGTAAATTTTAATGATCTGGACATTATGATATGTAAGGCATTGTCATTTTAAAATTTGCAAAAAAAAATCTTAGCAATTATAACTAACCTTAAATTTGTTGGGAACGTTACCATAGCCCAGTTCATCTGCAGACTAAAACATGTCTGCAGAAATCCACAAGATATGCATATTAATGATGCTATCTCTATCGCCCAGCTTGTCCAGTACAGTGCAATTAAACAAACTGAAGATGATATTAGAAAGAGAGCAAACAACAATTTAAAATCTACAAACTTAACGACGTATGAGCAGATCCCAATACTGATTAAGCTTATACAGTCCATGATTATGCTGCTTATGTAAGTGTCCGGACCGCTGATGTGCTAGAAAGAGAAAGAAATACGTTTTTAATCAGTGCTCAATAGAGATGGCTTAGAATTTTTACAGCTAACAAAGAAGAATAAGAAAAGTTAAGTACACCTAGTAGAACTAGTGTTGCCCAAATGCAAGAACAAGACGAGACTTAGCCAGTCTTGGTCTTGGTCTTGCGCCAATACACCTGGTCTTGGTCTTGGTCTTGGTCTTGCGCTCCCAGTCTTGGTCTTGGTCTTGGTCTTGCAGCAAGAGTCTTGCAAGTCTTGCAATTACTTATTAGTCTATTACTATTTATTAAAGTTTACTTTAAATCTTAGAAAAACGTATTAGAATTGGAACATTGTGAGCTTGAATTAACATAGCCATAGTAAAGATCAAGCAGATTAATAAATAACTGAAGATTTGATAAGAAATTCGAAAAATCAACTGACCTATATGTCGTTTTCCATGGAAGTAACTGTTTCTTAATAAACATTTCCTATGATAAAATATGTACAAATGTACAATAATAGTACCTAAGTAATTAGTTTAAAAACCCTTAACGAAGCCTGAAACTACGCATTCTGTTCCTATAGCTGAGTACTATTTTCAAATATTTTGACAGGGAAATGATTTTGGTTTTTATGAGTAAAAAAACAGCTGTTTTCAAGACCACGCAATGTACAGCGCGTAGGTACCTATGTCTCGCGGCGCGGTCGCCGGCGCGCGGCATGTCTCCGCTCTTTCGCTAGATACCTACGCGAACGCGCGCTCGTGCGATAGAAATTTATGAGAACTACAATAATAAGTTTAAACTACCTATTGTACCCTTATTTTACACTTATTTTACACATAAAAATACTTATTTTGAATGTATGAAATCACAGGTTTTAAGACAAACGACATGACGCAATAGGCGACGTCACTGGCATTTGTTATGCTTCCATACTTCGCCATAAATCGCAGCTCGTGTTGACTGTAGTGTCGCGTCTCCTTAAATGAGGTCTAAGTACTTACCTAGTACTCGTTGTCTTCTAGTGTAGGTCTCTCCAAGCGGACAAGATGTGGCTCGAACTGGCGACCCTCCATGAGCGAGTGGGCGGTCGAAAACCTTCATAAAGGTCCTTGACGAAGCCCCACAAAATGAAATCCAAGTTAGTCAAGTCTATCGAACGCGCGGGTTACGTATGGGGCCTAAACCGCCCGATCTACTGGTTGCCAAGCCATTGCTCACGGCCGGGTCTCACAATGTATGGCGGAGCTCCATCGTTCTGGTACCAAGTGGAACGAACGATGAATACAGCCGCAGTGCCTCAGAAGCACTTTTCCATGTATGGCCATACCGTACCTACACCATGTTAACGTACTCGCAAGCGCTGTATGCATGGAATGGCACCTTCGACACTAGTCACTGACCACAGCACAACACAACAAATAACACTCAACTCAACACAAAAGAAAAATACACAACGAGGCGAAATTATCCGAAATCAAAACGCATTCGATGTTGTTTAGAACCGAACTGAAAAATTAGGTACCTAACTTCCGCGGAAGCGCAGAAATCCTTTGAGTCGCCGCGCGCGCCGAATGTTGCCATTTTATAAACTAGGTTACATAATTTTGTTTTGCTTGCGGTAAATTACAAAATCAGATTAGCGATTAGTTAAATGGATATACTGTACAGTACCTAGTTACTTAACTAGTAATAATTTTAATTAATAAAATTTATTTAAAATACCTAATAAGTAATTCACCTAAAAATCAAATTAAACTAGTTAACAAATCTGCATCAATAATACACGTTATTGAAAGTTGCTAAGGCAATGTAATAATTCTCACTCATTTAACATTTTTGCTATAAGTAGGTACCTAAATTTTATGGAGTCTGAGCGTTTAAGGTTACAGAAGTTACCACCTAATGATTGGAGTTGTTGTTTTTCTAGTATTATTCATCGCTAATGTGTTGCATTCAACAATTTATCATTAGGTTCTGATACCAATAACCAGGTTAATAACCGCCCATAATTTACTTATACGCTGCAAATGTACCTACTTACGTAAAAACTTGGTTAGCTAGCTAACTTACACCCAATTATGAAATAAATGATACATTTTATTGTCTTGATAAAATTATTACTTTAAATAATAAAAGTTATTTATTTGAATGCTCTAATGGCAACACCACCACCCACGGCAATGTCGGCAATAGAAATTATCGTATTTTTTCACAGGTATTTTATGTTTTACTGATTATGTCGTAGGTAGATACCTACTCGGGGTAAAATTAAACATGTTTTTAAACATAAGTAGTCTCTTCAAACATAATTCAATTTCAATACGTCTCAATTACCTAACAATTAGGTACGTAAGAAGGGCCCTACGTAAAGTATCATTTTAATAATTTCTGGCTTTTCTAAGAGTTTACTTATGTATTGTTTTATGTACTTGGTAGTCAACAAGTACCTACTTACATTTTGACTATTAGAAATGCTCTTCTGATTGTGAAACTCTAATTTCGTCCTTGAATCCGAATAAGGAAAATGGTAGAATTCCCTCAGGCGCTTGGAATGCGCTATTTGTATGAAGAAAAAAAGTTACATATTATACCATCTTTTAATAATAATTATCTGAATTTGAAAATCGTCAATTAAATATCATGCAATCCTGCAGAAAAGTTAATACGAGCAAATTCTACCTGAATTGCAACACGACTGAAATTAAATGCAAGTTTTCGCTACCTGCTTTATGTGCCCAATAAGATCGATTCATTGGTCTGTTTATTGGTCGCAGGTGTCACCCGTCAATCGAGAAGTCCCGGGTTCGAATTCCAGGTTGTTTCTAAAGTTGTTCATAGGTAGGTATTTCTTTTTATTAAAGAAATTAGTTAGTAGCAGCTCCGGAGCCAGGGTAGTGCCGGTTTTACACCCCAGTGCATCGGAAACCACGTTAAGACATGCGACCGATCTCTATCCGATGCTCCGGTCGGAATGATATGATTCGAATCGGATTACAACTGTGCGTACTTGACAGGCTAGTCTCCTACGAGATTAGCAGCACCGATTGGCGGAAATTCGATCTCGAGTGGACATCATGCATGATACAAACTAACATGTACAATTAGGTAGGTAGGTATTTATCATTTCTCCATCGAAAATAAATCAATGAACGCAGTATTTTCAAGCCCCCAGGAGCCCCTAACACGATCTGAGATCAAGATCCTGTAAAACACCTCAGCTGGGGTTATAAGAAATAAAAGCACAAAATAAATCAACGTAATAACACTTATTTATTCATGTTCAATTCACAATTCTTACCTACCATAATCTTTTCACTCCAACTCGTGAACTCGTCAGACAAGCATCAACGCCATTTTTTTATCCCAGACATTTTTAAGAATCATCGCCATGGCTCACTTGATTTAGCCGCGTTCCGATAACATAAAATTAAAAGAAAGAAAGCCGAGTGCACACGCACGCAATTTTAGCATTAATTCTATAAATCAATAATTACGTCATTAGATCCATAATTAAACAAATATATATATCTACCTACATATTAGAATTAGAATAAACATGTAATTGGAACGACTGGATTTGTGTCATTTGTTACAGTCGGCCATCCTTCAAAAACGAGTCCCTTCGTTTAACAATCTAGGGTTTTAATTATCTCAAACATAACATCGGAAATTTTAAATTTCAGATCAAGCCTTTGTAATTTAAAATTATTAGGGTTATACAAAATAGTTATACATTTAATAATTTGTCTTAATGGGTTATCTAGATTCCAATCTAGGGTTTTAATTATTTCAAACTTAACATCAGGAAAATTTAAATTTCAAATCATGCCTTTGTAATTAACAAATCTTGGGAGTTATACAAAATTGTTATACATTTAATATTTTTTTCTAATAGGTTATCTAGATTCTAATCTAGGGTTTTAATTATTTCAAATTTAACATCAGGAAAATTTTAAATTTCAGATCAAGTCTTTGTAATTTACAAATCTTAAAGAGTTATACAAAATTGTTATACATTTAATAAATTTGTCCTAATAGGTTATTTAGATTCCAATCAAGGGTTTTAATTATCTCAAACTTAACATTAGGAGAATTTTAAATTTCAGATCAAGGCCTTTGTAATTTACAATTATTAGAGTTAAACAAAATTCTTCTATATTGCCCTGCTTAATAATGACTTGAAATAATCTATAACTAATTAAGGCCGTATTATCTTACAATTGAAACGTAATCTTTCGATCTCTGACATTCACATATCAATTAAATCATAATATGTACTATATTTTAAATTAGAATACAGTCATAAATAAGATTTATCCAAATAACCCTCATGAAATTATACATAATAAAAATAAGGTATTTATTAAGTTGTAGTTTCTATTATTAATATGCAAACTATATTGTTAATATGTAAATCAGTCATAACATAATCCTTATAGTAAATCACATCATACTTTAAAAGCTACTTCCTACGCTTTAAATTACATGTCTAAGAGTCACTCCTGGGCGGCAAGTTCGCATGCCAGTCATGCCCGACTCTAAAGTTCAGAACTTAGTCTATAGCCAGCAACACGAGGCTACTTCCCTCACCATCATGTTGCTGGCTGCTGTACTTCGAGCCACTCCTGGGCGGCAAGTTCATATGCCAGTCATGCCCGGCTCTAAGTACAGAACTTAATCTATAGCCAGCAACACGAGGCTACTTCCTTTACCATCATGTTGCTGGCTGCTGTGCTTCGAGCCACTCCTGGGCGGCAAGTTCATATGCCAGTCATGCCCGGCTCTAAGCACAGAACTTAATCTATAGCCAGCAACACAAGGCTACTTCCTTCACCATCATGTTGCTGGCTGCTGCACTTCGAGCCACTCCTGGGCGGCAAGTTCATATGCCAGTCATGCCCGGCTCTAAGTACAGAACTTAATCTATAGCCAGCAACACGAGGCTACTTCCTTTACCATCATGTTGCTGGCTGCTGTGCTTCGAGCCACTCCTGGGCGGCAAGTTCATATGCCAGTCATGCCCGGCTCTAAGCACAGAACTTAATCTATAGCCAGCAACACGAGGCTACTTCCTTCACCATCATGTTGCTGGCTGCTGCACTTCGAGCCACTCCTGGGCGGCAAGTTCATATGCCAGTCATGCCCGGCTCTAAGTACAGAACTTAATCTATAGCCAGCAACACGAGGCTACTTCCTTTACCATCATGTTGCTGGCTGCTGTGCTTCGAGCCACTCCTGGGCGGCAAGTTCATATGCCAGTCATGCCCGGCTCTAAGCACAGAACTCAATCTATAGCCAGCAACACGAGGCTACTTCCTTCACCATCATGTTGCTGGCTGCTGTACTTCGAGCCACTCCTGGGCGGCAAGTTCATATGCCAATCATGCCCGGCTCTAGGTACAGAACTTAATCTATAGCCAGCAACACGAGGCTACTTCCTTCACCATCATGTTGCTGACTGCTGTACTTCGAGCCACTCCTGGGCGGCAAGTTCATATGCCAATCATGCCCGGCTCTAGGTACAGAACTTAATCTATAGCCAGCAACACGAGGCTACTTCCTTCACCATCATGCTGCTGGCCGCGATACTTCGAGCCACTCCTGGGCGGCAAGTTCATATGCCAATCATGCCCGGCTCTAGGTACCCCTCACTTCAATCATGTTGACTGTCAATCACTTGTGTATGTTTTGGTGCTATGTACTGTGAAATACCAAGTGTTAAATAAATAAATAAATAAATGTTACAGTAATTTCAATCAATGGCAAGTCTATGCCAATCACTCTTTATCACATCAGTTCCATATTGCTGGTTGTGGTATTTCGAGCCACTCCTGGGCGGCGAGTTCATACGCCAGTCATGCCCGACCCGAAATACCCCTACCTATTTCAATCATGTCACAGTAATGTCAATCATTGACAAGTCTCCGTCAATCAGTGGCAAGTCTCTGTCAATCAGTGGCAAGTCTCTGTCAATCACTCTTTTAATCACATCACTTCTTTTATTTGAATCATATTTCTCGTCAATATCACGATTAATAAGAGAAATTTAAGCCTATTTCTACATTAAATACACATTATCTCACAAAAATTAACATGATACTCGTATTCAATCAATACCTGCCTAACCAAATAGCTTCAGACCTAACCACAACCTATTCACTCACTATCAGTCTATCAGTTCCACCATCATCATCCTCATTTTAAGAACAATCATAGCTATCAAAACCCAACCATGGGAATATTTTGTCTATAGTCACTACAGTTTCATACTTTGTCCCTTTACTGGTCAAAGGTGTATGTTTCACCAAGAAATGATTCACTCTCTATCAGTCTATCAGTTCCACCATCATTATCCTCGCTTTAAGAGCAATCGTGGCTATCAAAACCCAGCCATGGGAATATTTTGTCTTTAGTCACTATAGTTTCCCTTTTCTGGTCAAAGGTGTATTTTCCACCAAGAACCTGTCATTAGGCAAAATCTTTTTAATCCTATACGGCCCTTGACATTTAGCTTCAGACTTTTTGGACTGTTCAGGTCCCGTTAAAATCGCCCTTACTATCCGGACTAAACCACCCTCCTTATAGTTTGTACTTCTCCATGTCTTATTTATCCCTTGATTTCTTTCTATATGTTCGCTTTCATCTAGCCTAGCTTCTTCTAGCGTTTTCGTACTACCTATTTCCAAATCATCAATAACGTTATTTAATCGATTCATTGCGACGGTACTTTTTGGAAATTTTTGCCCGTGGCGGCAACAATGTTTTTTTTTTAAATTCGAGAACTAATTCGTATATGTCAATCGAAGATCGTCAACCTCTGAAGTTTTGAAATTCACGCTATATCCTAAACGACTACACTACAGGGATAAACTACAAAAAAATAATAATAGTAGTCTTGTTTAGCAGTAACCCTTAAAAACGACATTAGAGTTTTAACAAATTGAAAATGACGCCTCTCAGGCGTCACTCGCCATACACAAAAGAATTTCATGACGCCCCACGGGCGTCATCCGCAACGAATCATGATGAGCAAGATTACATACTGTTCTACCAGACAATAGTTCAGTTGGGATCCTTTTAGTTACCTACGTCATGTACCATGGTATCTAATTAGACATCAAGAATAAGGTCGCCATACGTATTAGTGTGCTTGCCGTGGGCCATGGAGCCCCGCGAGGCCAGGATTGTTCGGTTATACTGTTCAGCCTGGCCCTTAGCCCTCGGAGTAGCAACAGAATTTAGTATGTGCTTTGCACCTGTGGATTGCACAAACATCTTAAAGTTTCATGGTTGGCTTTTAAGGGTTGCCAACGAACTTCTCTAAGAACGAACCATTTAGTAATACTCGTCACTTATGATTCTAACCACCCACCCATTGTTAATGACATATTCTTTATGAATACCTAAAATTTTCAGTGTTTCCGGACCCTCGAGTACCTCCTTTATCCGCTAAAATAAGCCAAATCAAGTGTGGTGAATAAATAAAAATAAATAAAATAACCCAAAACTTTTGACTTTACTCAATAATGTTCCTAATTATTCCAATATTTGGTGTTTATTCCTTGTCTGTTGTATGTGCATGTCGAAAGGCTGAATGTGGAGATACTAGTAGTAACATATGCAATACCATGTTTCGCAAATAAAGAGAATTTGAATTTGAAAACATGCCACACAGCGCCATCTAGCCCCAAACTAAGCTAAAGCTTGTACTATGGGTACTGATATACTTACTTAGACAGGTACATTTTTTAAAAAAAAAAATATAAATACATATTACACATAGAAAACACCCAGACCTATACAAGCAGACATGTTCATGAACACAAATGTTTGTACTGTGCAGGAATCAAACCCACAACCTTTGGCTCAGAGGGCAGAGGTCACTACAAAATGAGCCATTGAGCCAGTTAACAATTCCAACAAATAACAATTACCCTAATTACCCATTGGGACTGTAATTTGATCTAGCAGGTCGTCTATTCTCGGCAACGGGTAATGATTCCTCCTTATTTGGCTATTCAATCCTAAAACTATACAATCGGAATAGCATAATATGATGAACTGACTCTCGAACTATGCCATGGTCTAGCATATCGCCGACCATGCTTTTGTAGGAACAGACGAGTCGTGATGAAAACTTCGTATGCGCATTGTAGGTCTTCCATACATTTTGTATGGAGCGATTTATTTCTCCATAGACCCGGATTTCACATCGCCATCTGTTGTTAGCTGGCGGAACTTGTATTGCATATTGTAGCGACGTGGAGGTTGTTGTAGCGGTGTGGAGATAGGTGTCGCTACGTGTCGCTACACTTTGCACTAACTTATACTTGGAATGGGGTAGACAGTATGGTCTATAACAACCGGAGAATCTTTAGCATCTCCATCTGGGTAATATTCGTAAATCCCAAGTCATGTATCCCAGTTGAGTCTCCTCTATTGAATTCGCTTGTTCTGGTTACCAGAAAGAATCTGTACATAAATGCAATATTAACATAGCTGTCTAACAAACTTCATAACGAAATAATGTACTAGTCAATCGCACATAGCCATTTTGTATGATAATAATAGATAATAATAATTGACAGTAGTGATTTTGAAATTGTGATAACTCCGGAGACTATAAATGTTTCAGTAGAATAGCTCATTGGAAATACTTAAGACTTCAATTATTGTCTACTTCTATCAATCGAGTGAGAATGACTAAACATGTTTTCTTTTAAAACATATTACTACCCTTCATTCACTATTCCGAATCTGGTATTCTCTTGGTAACGGATGATACTCATTTCCCATTGGGAACTCTGGCCAATTTGTTTATTTACATGTTCCCATCACATGTTATTAGACCTATTATCGGGTACAGAAGTCATTTCACCAATATCTATCATGACTCACAATTCGTGAGAGCACATATTCTGGACAAATGAACCTGGGTACAATATTCATTTTGAAGTTGATAAAATCGCAAATCCGTAGGTATTTTAATTATTTCCAATGTAGGCCTTGCAGTGAAGTAGTGGCCGAGTAATATGCAATTTGACAATAATGATTGCAATTAATTAAATTGCCATTCACAATTAATACTTTCACACCTGTTTCTAAAATACCCTGAACTTAATCTTATATCAACTAACGCTCATCCTAGAGGTAAGTATGGCACATTCCCTAATCCTTTTAAGTTTGGTCCATTAACACTTTCTCCGCTTAAACCTAATGTGTCACTATTACATATTAAGGTTGCTTCACAACCTAGGTCAAGTTGACATTAGTGGAATGCCATTGACCCTGCTCATTATTTTATATCTATCATTACTATTTTCCGTAGTGGACACTTCAAGTATATTTTTATCAAGTGTATATATTTATCGATCAATGTTCGGTGATTGAAATCCCGAGTATACTCTTCTCTTTAGATACATGATCCCTTACATGCTTAGGTTAGAACAACGAGACGCGTCATGACCCCAAAAATACAATTAGTGCATTTTACACTACACATTACACTACTACATTTAACATTACAGTGGTTTTGGGCACTTGGAACTAGGGTGACCCACACCCTGGCCGTTAAAACTTGTCAGGATTCCCAGCAAAAGTATTATTAGCTATAGGTACATTTCCTGAATGCTTATAATGATTTAGATCTCTATAGAAGTCTGATTGATTTTGATTGTGGAACTTAATAGACTTAAAAAGAAAAAGTCTAGTATGTCGAAACTCTAGTATGTAAAAGCCAAGTCTTAGCGGGTCCAGCCAGCTTGGGCAAGGCATAGGGAACGGTCTGTTTATCTCTCCAGCTGTCCATCCAAGCATTCATCAACCTTATCCAACCAAATGTTAATAGTTGATTCCCTCTATGACGGATTAAAGTCTGGCACTACTATATTTAGTGGCCCAAGCAATTCAAAATCCTCTGCTCTTGATTTCACTATATCATTCGAAATGTCCTCAAAGATATCCCTAGTCATTAATGTAGGTTCCTCATTATTACTATTCCTATCAAGAATGTCCATGTATGTAGAGTGTGAGTGTGAGTGTTGTGTCTCTTAGTTGGTGTTCTTAAAGAGTGATCACTGTAGCGCTGTATTCGCTGAATCTCTCACGTTCTCCCTGTACCTTTCTTTCGAGTGTCCATTGTCACTCTCGTTCCTCCAACGGTTCACGCTCCTGTGTCCACAACATCTGCAAGCTGTTGTTGCTGCTACTCTGTCGACGTCTCACTTGATGATCCCGTGCCGGAGTGCGGCTGTCAGTCCGTCGAGTCTGCATGTGGCTGTCATCACGGTGGCTGCGACTGCGGCTACGCCTCACGCCATCATAGTGATCCCGCATGTGACTATGCTGTCTCACTCGTGCATCAGGTGCTGGGTCACTCATCTTTCGATGTTTCTCATTGCATTTTTCATCACTCATTTTCCTGGAACTCGAGACAATCATTCATGTAATAGCAGTCTAAGAAATTAAAAATGAAAACATTGCACTCCTTTTCATCAGTTACATAGGTAACTAAACATTTCGTTTTAATATTATATGAATTTAACATTATCTTTACATAATAATATTTTATACTAATAATAATATTTAAATATAGACATATATTTTTCTTATATCCTGCTACCCAATTAATGTTCTTCCTTCTTTTGACTCTCTGTGTGTAGGTCATTTATCATTCCCTGTAGGTAGAGGGACTACCTTAGTTGGTGAAACAGTTGATAAAATCAAGAAAGTTGCAAGGGCAACTTGGATATCAAAGACAGACAGATCTGGAAAAAGTTGGAGTAGACCTATGTTATTTAGTACCAAATATCATCTGAGTAAAGGCAAAATCTAATTATTGTCTTTTCCAATACTTTATTAACACTAACAACCCATGTTAATTACAAGGTCATAGGATAAATTTTCATTATAAAAATAAGGGTAATTGAGGATATAAACTAAGGTACCTACCTAATGAAATCTGACCAGAACTTTACCGAAATGTCAATATGAGTCGACATCAATCAATCCGATCCGATTAGGTATCACTCAAGTCTGAATCTTAAATTGCTTGACTAGAAAAAAAAAAACGAATTCGGGTAGGTACGTACAGAACCAGCATCCGACGTAGTCGTAGAATTTTAGGTCACTCCTATAATTCAATCATATCTTAATATACCAATAATTACTCATGATGCCTACGTTGATTTATTTTATTTTAGTGGTTTCAATCTAATCATGTCTAGCCGCCGAGCTTGCGGGGTGGTAACAAATTGTTAACTTTAGTTCTAATCCCACTTCTGAGATGTAAAACACCTCAGCTGGGGTTATAAGAAATAAAAGCACAAAATAAATCAACGTAATAACACTTATTTATTCATGTTCAATTCACAATTCTTACCTACCATAATCTTTTCACTCCAACTCGTGAACTCGTCAGACAAGCATCAACGCCATTTTTTTATCCCAGACATTTTTAAGAATCATCGCCATGGCTCACTTGATTTAGCCGCGTTCCGATAACATAAAATTAAAAGAAAGAAAGCCGAGTGCACACGCACGCAATTTTAGCATTAATTCTATAAATCAATAATTACGTCATTAGATCCATAATTAAACAAATATATATATCTACCTACATATTAGAATTAGAATAAACATGTAATTGGAACGACTGGATTTGTGTCATTTGTTACAATCCCCAACTGAGATTACGGTAGGTAATGCATTCCGTATGTAGATAAAATTATGGAAATGAGATGATTGTTGTAATTGGCCATTGACTTATGTACTTTTAGCAAGTGGTAGGCAGAGGGTGCCTAGTTGCCAGTAGGGGAGCAGAGTGGTCTGCTATTCTCTTCCAGTAGCTGGTAATTTCTTCTTGAAGGTTCTTGAGGCAGAAGTAAAACTCCGATCAGAAGGTAAATAAATGATACAGAAAACAAACAGATTAGGTAACAATACTAAATGTGGCACGTGTAGGGGGAAAGGGATGCAGGATGTATCCGTCTCGCTCGCACGCACGATGGCGCCAGACGGTCGCGGCTTTCGCGCAGCGCAGTCATGATGAATGAAATTGGCGCGCGCGCTCTTGCTCTCATTCCGGCAGCGAGCGGCGAGGCGCGCAGTGCGCACGAGAGGAACTGCGAGGCACATGACGCGACGACTTGGGCTCGCGCATGCGCGCGTCTTCGAACTGCGAGGCACACGACGCGACTACTTGGGCTCGCGCATGCGTGCGTCTTCGTTGGCGTCGTGTGTTGTTACGCGGCGCGTCGATCAGCTGTGCGGTGTGCGTGCAGTGCTCGGTGTCCAGCAGTGTAGAAAACGGCTCTTTTCAGAGCCACCATCCATTGAACACACGTAGAGTGACAACGGTTCTTTTCGGAGCCACTTCATTGAAACACACGGAAGAGTAACCACGGCTCTTTTCAGAGCCACCATCAGTGAAACACACGAAAGAGTGAAATAGTTCTTTTCAGAACTGTGTGCTTCTTATTTCAACGAACACGTAAGAGTAGCCACATACTTACTTACACCTACGTCAAAGGTACCCTAAGCAATGTACCTACCTAGGTAAGGTAACAGGGTCGAGTCGAGCTATCAGCTGGGTTTTCCGCTCGCGCCCTTTGTGTCGTTGACCTCGCGCGAACATCTGACGCGCGCCGCGTGTGCGTGCGCTGCTGTCGCTACAAGGGATAGTGACTGTGTGTGCGCGTGCGATGTACATTGCGGGCCGTGATTTGAATGGCCTTATTTGCTGAGAAATATTCTAAATTGGGATATGGTTTCTTTCGAAGAAATGTTAGTAATTACGTTTTAAAAGCGTTAATATGAAAAACGTAATTTTTTTTTTAACTTTGAAGGTCAATATCTCGGTAACCATACATTTCCCAGGTATTTTTCTAGAACTAACGATGTTCGTCATGACCAGGAGAACATGTAGTTCACGGCTTCGTTAAGGGTCTTTTTACACGCGATATACTTACTAGAATGAATTAATATGACATCTACTACCTATCCTTACCATTTTATCCTAATCTTAGTACTACTTGCGTGATTAGTATAATGTATTCATTTTCATTCTAAGCACTCTGAAACTTACTTATTTTTTGGAACACCTGTAGGTACTCTTAAAATTCGAAATTATTTTGCATGAGTATACCTACGCCCTATGGCGGCAATCAAATATGTAGTGTCAAATGTTATGATTTCGGCGTGGCGGCAACGATTGTTTAAGATTTCAAAAGAAGCCGCCGGCGCGTGTATCATAACCATGTACTTCCGAAAAGCGGCAAATTTCTTTGAGAAGTAAGTACAAAACCTTTGATGCCGCATTATCAAAGTGCCGATGGTTAAAACATAACTATGCATGCACTCAGTTTGATTTTAATATATATTTTTTTATTCGCTATGTTTATGGTATTAGTCGTAATGCGCATAGGTCCAGTTTTTCATATTCTTTGATACAGTTTTTTGCGTCTCATAGAATTCCTAAGCGTACCTACCTATACACCTAACTACTCAGTGAAATAGCGCTAAGTCCTAGCTGCAAGACGCAAGAGTCTTGCAGGCTAGGTCTTGTTCTTGCTCAAGTCTTGCACGGTCAGTCTTGGTCTTGGTCTTGCTCAAAATACGCGGTCTTGTTCTTGGTCTTGGTCTTGCAAAAACGCAAGAACAAGACCAAGACTGCAAGACCAAGACTGAATTTGGGCAACACTAAGTAGAACCAGATAATTACAAGGACATAATATTGGGTTTGTTCTATTATGCCTGTCGACCTAACTTTTGAACCAGACGGGAGCTTACCATCAGATAGACAGATGTCATCCTGAATACACTTTTTTATATAAAAAAAATGTATTTGTACGTTTTGTATAATTATGAGCTCATTAGCAACTTTTTTTTTTTATTCATTATGGGTTTGCGTTTGGCCACAATTCACCTGGTGTTAAGTGATATTGAAGCCTACGATGGAGCACGCTTACCCAGAAAATACCGATTCACTCTCGCCCTGAACACCTCAAGATCATATGTCTCCGGAAACAAAGAGTCCGGCAAGGAGTTCCATAGTTTGGCCGTTCGCACCAAGAAAGTAGAGGCAAACCGCACCGTGCGGGTCCTTGGGACCTGCACCATAAACGGCAACTTACTGTGCGAAAGGTTCTTGGATTGGGATTGGTTGAATTATTATTGTAATGTATCATTCTAAATGCTAATGAGCTAATGTTAATTCTTACCGGTTCACAAAATTGTGGTTGGCCCGTAATATTATTGGCAATATTTAAAACGTTATACATTTTACTTTTATGCAAAAAGCTTGTATAATTTGTTATAATCACACAGAAATTATCTGTTTTGTTGTGTGTTTCCTGATACTTTTCCGCTACTGTTGTTATTTGTGGATGCCAACCTCTTAAGGAATTTTGCCTGTAAGAGGCAATACATATTTAATTAGTATAATTAATTACTTAATGACGAAAAGGGATAATATGCAGCTTGTTAGGTATTGTTCAAAGGTTCTTATAGTAGTTAAGTAAATTATTGTTATTTAAACTAAGAACTGCTTAATTTCATTTTATTTTGCAGAATTATTCTCATGCAGGGGAAACAGTGGTTGATTTTAACACGGATAGGTATATTATATATTATTATTGAGTCGTGAACACTTTAACAAAATGAAAATTATGGTAAAAGGATAGATAAGATTAAAAAAAACCGGGCAAGTGCGAGTCGGACTCTCGCACGTAGGGTTCCGTACCACTATATAGCTAAATAAATGTTTTTCTTTACGTTTTATTATATTGGAGTTAATTAAATGAAAAAATTAGGTAATTCGATTTGGCTATATATACTGGCTCGATTTAGTTCAAACCAAATTTCGTTAGTAGTTTGCATAGTGATACACATGATATATTTTTTTCAGTTTTATCATGCCCATATTTTAGAAGTTACGGGGGGGGGGGGACACTCATTTTACCACTTTGGAAGAGTCTCTCGCGCAAACTATTCAGTTTAGAAAAAAATGATGTTAGGAACCTCAATATCATTTTCAAATACCTATCCATAGATCCCCCATACGTATAGGTTCGATGAAAAAAAAAATTTTCAGTTTCAGTTCTATGTATGGGGAACCCCAAAAATTTTGAATTTTTTTCTGATTTTATTTTAAAATCTTAATGCGGTTTATAGAATACATCTACGTACCAAATTTCAATAATGTAGCTCTTATAGTTTCGGAATAAACTGGCTGTGACATACGGACGGACAGACAGACAGACAGACAGACAGACATGACGAATCTATAAGGGTCCCGTTTTTGCCATTTTGGCTACGGAACCCTAATACATGCTATTACTTTCTTATATGAAAACTTGTTTAAAGTACTTACACGAATAACGTGATAAACATCATCATAGAGAAATATAAGAGTCGCTGTAAAAATGGTTTCTTGAAAAGAAATTTAGCTTCAAATAAACCCTTAACAATTTCTTGTATTAATGATCCTTTGTTTTCTGGTTTATTAAGTTTTCTTGAGTTCAATGTTTTAATCTAGAAAATTAAAAAGTATCGTTCAATAAATATAGTTGTGAGTGCATCCATTAACTATATATAGCTGTTATAGTAATAATAAAATCTCCGCAGTTTTAGTTATCTGAAATTCTGAATGAACATAAATTATTTTTTTCACGATGCCTGCCCTCAGGATATGAATCACTTTCTACTTCATGATCAAAAATCTTGTAATGATGGTTTTGGAATGATATTCGCATAAGGCAAAGGATCTCCGAACCTGATGAGAATAAATGATATTCTGCCTGAAGGCATTTAGTACAACCATGAATAATGTACGATTAAATGGAATAACAGATAATAATGATAAAAGTGTTAAGAACAAAAAAGTTACGAAAACAATTTACAGGAAACGAATCCTTATCCTTTCCGGTATTCACGCTGTAGATGTGCTTCAAAATGTCCAAAGCCTTTTTTTCTTGGCCGTGTGTGAGCAAATATTTGGGGCACTAAGCAGTACATAAACGCTGATATTAAGCCCCAAACAGAGAAGACATACAAGTATATATTCCATGAATGTATTTCTGGAAAGAAGTAAACATATAATTGCAATAGCGTATCAAACAAAATAATAAAAATTATAAAAGTCTCTCTTTGAGTTTTCTTTGTAGTAGCAATGTGGTATCCCGTCACCAGATGGAAAACGAAAGAAAAGCCCAAGTCGCTGCAGCAATGAACAAGTAACATCAAACGCTTGTCATTTGCTGACCTGTAAACATGTCGTATACAATAAAGAAAGAAAAGCAAAAACCATACAAGAGAAATTTACGAGTAAGTAAGGGAAGGATATACATAACTTACCAAAATACCCATCTATTACAACGAAATTCCATCTTTGTGTTAATATAGCCCATGATACAAGGTCTATTAAAAATTTGTTCACAGCGAACAGTGCTGAATTCACTATCAACACTTGTTGTCTTACATTTTTGTGTAGCATTTCTGTTAACATTACCACAGGCCCAGGAAAGCCGAAACTACAGCTGTAAATTATCATAAATAAACAGTATCAATAATAGAATTCTATGAAATATACTACTAGATAATAATACTCGTATTTCGTTTCATAGATTTTTTCTAACTTTGTCATCATCGGCGGATAAAATACAATCTTTGAAGAGATTTTAAGTAGATAATAGAATTATGGTAGTTAGTAGTACTTACATGACTTTAACTTCAGTATATTTTCCTTAACTTTTTAAAGCTATGTATATTTACTATTTTAATTTTAAAAGTGTTTGAATCAGAACGGGTTAAACGGGGTAACCATTAAATTCATTATCTCGCATTATTGATTTTGGTAAAAAAGAAAGGGATTTGATTCAGCACACTTATAAACATTTTTATCCATAACATTACTTACAAAACACCTTCCAGGAACTTTCCAACAAACATAGTCGGTAAGTTTTGACTAGAACCTTGAATGATCTTGCTAAAAGTAGTCCCAAATAAGCCAAATATTATAAATTTTCTCCTTCCAAAAGTGTCGGTCAGGAAGCTGACTATCATGGATGTACATAATAGACCTGAAATATATAAATAATTCATGATTATGGAATACGTAACCTAAAGCTACTTATTAAAGGTTTGAAAGTGAAGTCTGGTCCCTCTCTTCAATAGCTGTATGTAATACTAGCTGTGCTCGCGACTTCGTCCGCGTGGAATAGTAGTTTTTCCCCCGTTTTTTATTTACATTTTCCATTATTTCTTCGCTTCTAATAGTTGCAGCGCGTGATGTTATATAGCCTAAAGCCTTCCTCGATAAATGGTCTACTCAACACAAAAAGAATTTTTCAATTCGAACCAGTAATTCCTGAGATTAGCGCGTCCAAACAAACAAACTCTTCAGCTTTATAATATTAATAAAAAAAAAATAGTTTAGATAGCACTGGAAGAACCGCTTTGAACGGTAATAAATGTGGTATTTAGCACCATAGTAACTTTTATACGTCCACGCGGTTTCTGGATTTTGAATAGAGCCACCCTATGTCATCCCGTGGGTATCGTAGAAGACGTCTAAAGGATTATGAGTTCTAAGTAGTATTATTAGGAGGTCTAAGTCCAGTAGTGGACGACTGCAGGCTGATGATGATAATAAACTTTTATTCAACTCAAAAATAGCTATCCAGTAATGTATCTCACATTGGAGGGTGAATTACATCCTTCTTTACCTTACCTCTCGGGGAAGGAAGGATGTAACTCACCTTCAAGTAGAAGTACAAGAGAGGTAGGGCATAGCGAAACTTCGCTCGAATTGAGCTACCCGTCCGAGGAAGGGCCTCCACCCTATAGAATACCGCAGCCAAATGACCTCCGGGTCGGGCTTCTGCCGGTAAGTAGGGTTTCCAGAGCTCGAGGGGGGTTAGGGTTAGGCCGGCATGGCAGTAACTGACAGGTAACTGACCAGTTATTTGCCAGTTGTCAAAGCGACTTGGGCTTCTCTTTCGCTTTCCATCAGGCGTAGGAAAGCCATTATGTCGAGCTACTATAAAAAAAACCGACAGACTAGCCATTTTCCTTGACATGAGAACCTTATGATGACTTACCAAAGAAAGGTGTAGATGTCAGCAAACCTTTTTGTGTGATATTTATATTCAAATCGCATTCAGCAACTGGTATTATGAATGCAGTAGTTGTGTTGAACATAATGAATCCAGCAACAGAGGCAAAAGTTATGAGTAACAAACGAACTTGGAACTTTCCGAATTCACAAACCACTAGCGCGTCTTCTAATATCTCCATTGGGCTTCTGTCGTCATCTTGTTTTTGTTTGGTATCTGGTTAAAAAGAAAAGACAAGCTACTTAGATATAGTTCAGATAAGATTTTGAACCCAGTTGTACGCCTTAACTTGCCTGGCCCGGTCGATGGCAACATTTGAAACGCTCCCAAGACAAACATTTGTGTTCCTTCTATTACTTAGTGTTTTTATTTATATTTAAGTGTATTTTATGGTTGTGATATCTTAGTCAATTACCTAAAATCACCCGCGATGCTGAACATTACTTAATATCCTAATAATAACAGATTAATGAAATCGTTTAGATACTTAAGTAATCAGCGACTTACTTAAAGTGAAACTTTTGTATCAGTTCAATTTACAACGATAATACGAGTACAACTTAAAATCTAAATAGTACATGTTCAGCTTACCTTCATTAGAACTCATTTCAAGCATTTTAAATTTATATATTTTCTACAAAAACGCACAACTCACTTACACTGTTAACACTGTCTAGTTTAAAAAAATATTTACTAAGTTATAATGTGAAAACATTATTTGCTCAATATTACACGGTTCCATATAATGTGTGTGGATGGTTTCGGTTCTTGTAAATTGATCTAAGTGAAGATGACTACTATGTACTTTAAGAAGAACTCAATTAATAACGTCACAATATTCCATCTTTTTAAGTTAACCTACGCAATACATATTTGTATAGCTGTACCGAAAGTTTGCCATATATCAATGAATAGTAAGTATACGTGTTATCTTAAACAGTTAATCAACAGAAATGTATTTAAATATAACGGCCTTGTAATAAATTCGACGAACAGCTTGGTTCAGTGATAATGAACGCTACCTCTGATACAGTGGTCGCGGCTACGATACCGGCACAGTACAAACAATAATGTGTGCATGAACATACCTGTTTGTATTGGTCTGGGTGTTTGCTTTGTAAAGTAGGTATGTTTTTATTTCCAAAAAAAGTCTGCAAGTAAGTTGTCTAGTTTGTGTTATTTAAGCATCATCATCATCATCATCATCATCGCCAGCCTTTTGTAGTCCATTGCTGGACATAGGCCTCTCCAGTTGCTCGCCACTCAGGGCAAACATCTGGAGGATATACCCATAATCGCCACGCTGGGCAGGCGGGTTGGCGATCGCCGGGCGTAGCTCTTCGCTCCGGTGACTCTGCTGCCCTTCGTATCAGACTGTGGTAATTAGCTACGCCTTCAATTGTAATAGTTATACCGACACTTGTTGGCTGCCAGCACCTCGTTTGTTATTCGGCAGAATGCACCACGGGCAGGTGAGGTTGGGTTGGGGCGACAAGATGATAGGTCGCTCCCTTACACCACCTTGTTTTTCAATCGATATATTTTTTAAATTCAGGACTAAAACGCAGCGCCCTTCCGGCGAGGTGGACTGACGATGTTATAAAAATCGCAGCAATCTAGGATGGAGCTGGATGAGGGCAGTTTGGAACCGGCTGTTGTGGAAGTCTTTGAGGGAGGCCTATGTCCTGCAGTTTACCTTCTACGGCAGAATATGATGATGATGATGATAAAAGTACAATAAATAATAAATAAATAACCCAAGACATGCCACGCTCGGCCGCACAGCGCCATCTAGCCCCAAACTAAGCCGAAGCTTGTACTATGGGTACTAGACAACTGATAAACTTACTAAGATACATTTTTTTTGTAAATAAATACATATTATACATAGAAAACACCCAGACCAAAACAAACAGACATGTTCATGCACACAAATGTTTGTAATGTGTGGGGATCGAACCCACGACCCTTGGCTCAGAAGGCAGAGGTCACTACCAATTGAGCCACCAAGCCAGTCAATACCAAACATAGTGCCATATTATACTGAAGATGTGAAAAAACACGCTATATTGCTTCTAGGTACAATTTCTAATGCCCCCTCGAAGAGAGAAACATTTGGGACTTGACTTAATTCACTGAGACAATACAAACTTTTCATCTCCTCATTATTGTGGCAAACTCAAGTCTCAACAGCGGATAAATCTTTTACGCATTTTCCACCCCAGAAACGAACTAGGTCGGTCACGGAAATTTAGTTTAATAGGCCATCTTAACATAGATCGTATACAAGTGAGTGAGTTTACTTTTAATATTTATGTACTGACCCAAATCTCATATCATCAGCCTATCGTAGGGTGTAGCTCCTCGCTTCGGTGACGCTGCTGCTCGTCATCTGCCTGTGGTATTTAGCAACGATTCCAACTGAGATGGCTATACCGCCACCAGTCGGTTGCCTGAGGCTCCGATGGTTATTCAGCAGGAGGCACTACGGGCAAGTGAGGGTTGTTTGGAGTGAAAAGATGATGGATCGCTCCCTTACATCCTATGTAGGATTCTAGATTTACACTTACCTAAAGCTACTTCGGTCACCTACCCACCTGCCAAGCTGAGGAAAATCGCCCGCAAATAACAAAATGTCATTGGGAGAGGCTTTCGTCCAGCGGTGGACGTTTGCAGGCTATGATGTTGAGATATTCTTTAATGCACACCGTAAAGTTGTTAAAACAGTAGTATAATGTCAATCAGGAGAGAATTCAATATTTCGCTTACTTGAATCTGACGACTTTACATTAATTTATTACTGGAGCCTGAAATAGGTTTCCGTGATTCCGGTTCCGAGAATACCGTGTAGTGCAGGTCTTCAGTGCTCGAAGCCCTAAGTAAAAAAGTATGAGTGTTTGGTGCGACAAAATGTTCGTGTTATTGGCGAATCATGCTACCTGTGCTGATTTTGTGGGTGCTACTACATGCATGCTATTTTAGTGATTTAGTGTTATTCCCCGAAGCGAATTGAAGACGGGTCAGTAATAACGAAATAAAATATCGTCTGTAGTAAAATATGCAGTTACTTGTTCACATAATAACTTCCAGGCTCAGAGACGAATTATTTTACAGATTCCTTAGCTTAACACTAAGAGACTCTTAAATCAAGGAAGTTACAGTGTAAAATGGCAAGATATAAAATATCAGACTAGCCTCGGTCAAGCATGATTCATAATGACTTCGCGGAATTTACTATTGAAATCTTTCGTTTTTCAAAGAGAAGAACAGTTTTCAAAGTGGGGAGGATGAGACTGTATGTTTTGATTAATTATCTGGAAAATTTATTATAGGCAAAAGAGTAACAATGGAACGCGAAATGGCCCTAATATGTTTTTTTAGTAGGTATATCGGGAGCCGTGGTAGCATGATGGTAAGATCGTCGCTTCATACACGTGAGGTCGTCGGTTCGAATCCGCGCGGGGCACGCACCTCTGGATTTGCAAAAATCTATGTGCGGAATTATACCACTAGCTTAGCGGTGAAGGAAAACATCGTGAGGAAACCTGCACAATCCAGTTTAATTCTGAATGTGTAACCATGATCCAAATTTGTCTGGTTCCCCTTTCAGTGGGTTACGAAGGTCAAATGGCAGTCGTTTCAATGTAATAACCAGACTCGCTAAATCTAGGGTCATGGTCAAAGCGGACCCTGGGCCTAGAGTCACAAATCGGGACAACGCTATGAGGATGATGATGAGTAGGTATATCGTCATTGAGATAGGTGAACGAATTGCAATGGATCGTACACATCTGACGCAGGGATGATGTTTACCGGTTTCCACACTAGCTACCACTTTTGTTTTCGCCGGGGAAAAGCCTTTTGGCATTCCTGCTGTTTGGAGAAAACAGTTCGGCATGTGGAATTCACGCCTCACTCAGGAAATGGAAGAGCTACACTCTGCCTAAAGGTGGCACAGAATACCCACTAAAAACTCCGGACCCTTAGTCAATCGCCATGGGTCGGCGTCAGGGGTCCATGACGAATGTTTGTCCCAGGTGGAGATCGAACCAACGAATCGAATTTTCTTTTGCGCTGGCATCCCTAGCTGTCATACGTCAAATCGTCCAGCTGATAATAATTTAATAAAATTAAATAGTAATTTATGTTAATGTGCGCTTAAATCATGTTAATCTATTAAATAATCATACAATTAAGAAGATGTATTGTTCGCAACTGTGTAGCAAGTGCATATCTCGACAAAAGTAACCGAGAAAAATTCGCCGGCCGGCTGTCAAAGTGACCAGACGAATTTGAACCAAAAACGGATTGAAACCGGGGAAGTATTGTTTTTATGACTTATTAGTTTAAGTAACTACTGTAGAAAACACCGAAACATACTACAAAAAAGGCTTGATAGCTTTTAATTGCAACCTTTCTGGCACAATTTTTTGATAATGCATTGGGTACCTACCTACCTCCTTCAATTTGGAATTTTGTAAAGTTTGATTTCATTATTTATTACGAAGACAACATTGAATAAGCACATTATTCTGAATAAGTTAATACATTCGTTAATAAATATAGGCAAACACTAGTATTATATACCTCTTTTGTGATAAAATACCAAAATACCTGTCAATCTTATACAATACAAAATTTGTGTATATAGGGTTGACCCGTTAGTTGTATATATTGATTTTGATAGAAACTAAAAGGTATTCATTGGGCAATACAAATTTATTTACAAAGCCCCAATTAAACTATAATCATTGATAAATATAGCAAAGTGAACTACCCCCCCTTATAGAACTAAATTAAATTTTTATTTGTTTCTACTTTCTCCTTTTGTACACTTGCAAGTAGATAAGAAGCATTGCTTTCTAACTTCCACATAAAAATAACTTTGTGTGAGAGTTGAAACATAGTTCAAAACTTTAAAATAGATAAAAGTTAACATAAAAATTGTAAACATTTGTTGTACATAGACCCTTTTTACAATTTCAGACATGAGTGGCAATAAGACCTACTCCAGGATGATGACTCGCAAGGCCACGGCACAAGAGTTGGAATTGAAGTTGAAACGGGCACTAGAGGAAGTTAAGTCACTAAAGGAGGACAATAAACAACTACTCAAAGAACGTACTGAAAATGAAGAAGAGTCCCTAAAAATAATAAGCCAAAATAGTAAATTAAAGAGTGAGTTGGTGGAACTGCACACACAGCTTGTGGAAGTCCAGGAACAACGGGACCATCTGCTCGGGATAGTAAAGAACTTTGACCGATGCAGTGAAACTTTTGAGCAGACCTTAGGACGCATAAACGAGCTTGAGGAGGACCTTCGCGATGCCAACAGAACCATACATCAGTATGAGGAAGACATACGGTGTCAAGAAGTAATTCACACTCACAGCCTCTATGAGGAGCTCATAAACTCACCGGCTGGGGACTCGGGGACAACAACAAATGGCACTAATAGTTTGCATTTTAGAAATAATATTGCTAAATTTAGTAGTAAGAATAAACTTAAGAAATATATTAAAATTAATAATTATATAAAGAAAACTGAAAAGCTAATTAGACGTCAAAAGTGTTTTCAAAAAAATACTTTATTAAGAAAGCAACGTCTTGATTTACTTGACAGCTTGGAAGTATATAGTAAAAAACTAGAGAAAAGTAGGTCAGCACATAAAACAGACACTTCTGAGTTGCAGGCTAATATAACACGTTTGCATGTATCCCTAGAGCGTATGACAGATAATTATAAGTCCGCTCAAGCGCAGATCAGTGAACACATACTGGCTGCCAATAGACTAATAAACCAATGTAGGTGTGGTCACAACAATCTATCTTTAAATCAACCCCAAAACATTGATAGGCATTGTCACCAGGATACAAGCATGCAACAGTGTCATTTACAACAATCACAATCACCAAGTAATGTCTTAGTATTTTCAGATGACATTGGGCTTGATTATGGTCCCCTCTTGAATAAAAAAATTGTCAATTCTAGTGTCTCCAACTTTTGTATGCCAGGGGCTCCACTTAGTTACATAAGCAAGACAGTGGAAAAATCTAGGTTTAATAAACAGTCTGTAATTACAATTATGATAGGAAATGGACTGAATGTATGTAAAAAAGAAATATTAAATAGCTTCTCAAAGCTATCAGAACTTGATGTGAAAAAAATCATTTTATGTGCATTCCCCTTTTCAAAGGGATACACTGATAAACAAAATGACAGTATTCATAAGTTGAATACTTTACTATACAATCTGACATGTAGTTATAAGGACAAATTTGTGTTTTTTGACACAAATTTATTTATTAATAATAGTTTTTCAATGACTGGCAAAACTTTTTATTTGCCTTATAAGAGAAAGAAGGAATTGGCTTCCTTATTAGGCTATAATATTAATAATATTATTAGGACATCTAATCAGATTTTGGAAGTTGTTCCAAATAATTTAAATTTAAAATTGGGACAATAGAGGATTACTCTGGCACCTTAGAGACAAAGGGAAAGCCTATCAATTTTAACATTGTACATCAAAATATACAGGGTGTTTCCGGCAAAGACTTAGAATTAGAATTGTTTTTAAATACAAAAAATATCCATGCTTTATGTATCACAGAACATTGGCTGAGACAGCATGAATTAATTCTAAATATTGATAATTATAAAGTCTGTACACAAGTCTCACAAGAGACTCTGCCATTAGAGGTGGGTCGCTTATCTTATTGCAGGGTGGCATTTCATTCAAGGAGCGAAAAGATATTGTATTGCTCTCACTGGAAAGAACCATTGAGATTGCTTGTGCAGAGCTTGAGCGATACATTATAGTTTGTGTATATAGGCCTCCATCTGGCAATTTTGTTATATTTGAGTCCCGTATGGAAGAAGTTTTGAAAAAAATTTGTACATCTAGCAAAAATATACTTGTTTGCGGCGACTTTAATGTAAACATTCTGGACAAGTCACAGAACTCCATTAGGTTCTTAAATCTATTTAAATCATTTAACTTGCTACCTTTGTTTAATGAACCTACTAGAATCACTCCTACATCAGCAACTTGCCTGGACAACTTTTTCAGTAATTGCAGTGTAAAAGAAAAATGTATAATTAATTTTGTCAACTCGGACCATGCCGGCCAGTTGGTAGTATTTGAACAACAAAGTGCTCGCACGACGTCTAGTTTTATTTGTAGACCTGTCACCGCGAACCGCATAAAAAAATTTAAGCAAAATATGAATGAAAAAGTGCACATTATGAGAGCTGATAATAATAGTATGCGAAATGGCGATGTTGATCAAATGTATGAAAATTTGTTTGATGTTATTTCTAAAGAATATAATAGTGTATTTACAAAGAAAACTATAAAGGTCAATAGTTCTAAAGGTAGATTTAGTGAATGGGCGACACCAGGTATTTATAAGAGTAGGCGCAGGTTGTTTGAACTATATGATATAAAAGCTAACTCAAATGACCCTTCAATTATAGAACATGTAAGAAACTACTCAAAGGTATTCAAGAGAGTATGTGCTATAGCGAAATCAATGTTTCTTAAAGATAAAATAAAGAAAGCCAGCAATAAGATTAAGGCGACATGGCAAATAATCAATAGGGAAACTTGTAAGAGTAAAATTAAGGATCGCAAGTTCTGTTTGAAAATCGACGATAAAACTGTTGAATCGGATGTTGAAGTGGCAAACGCATTTGAATCTTTCTTTGCCAACATCGCATCTAAAACGACGGACACATTGAGTTCTAGCCCGCGTCTTGCTTATGACCTCCTCAACACATATTCAGTCGAATGCAAAGTAAAGTTTAATTTTCATCAAATCGACGCCCTAGACATTTTGGATGCTTTCAGAAAGTTAAATATTAAAAAGACTGAGGATTACTGGGGACTTTCTGTTGATATATTAAAAAATATAATCAGCATTATTTCACCAATTTTGGCAACAATTTTTAATAAATGTATTGAAACTGGGCATTTCCCAAGTTTGATGAAACTTAGTAAAGTCATACCACTATTTAAATCCGGTGATAAGTGTGACCCATCAAACTTCAGACCAATATCTATACTTCCCGCTTTAAGTAAAATTTTCGAAAAAATTATATTTAATCAATTAATAATCCACTTACAAGATAATGATATATTGCATAAAAACCAGTATGGATTCACCAAAGGTAAATCCACTACTGACGCTGGTGTAGCACTCGTAAAACATGTATTTGATGCATGGGAGAACAAGCAAGATGCTGTGGGGATTTTCTGTGATTTGTCAAAGGCATTTGATTGCGTTGATCATCAGACACTACTTATGAAGTTACGTCATTATGGTGTATCGAACGACTCGCTTAGTATGATACAGTCTTACCTGATAGGAAGAATCCAAAAAATTAATGTTAACGGTAGTCACTCCTCTGGCGCCCCCTTGCTTATGGGTGTGCCCCAGGGCTCAATATTGGGACCTTTGCTCTTTTTAGTATACATTAATGATCTTCCATGTTTTGCAAAAGACTTATGTGAGATGGTGCTATTTGCCGATGACACATCTTTAATATTTAAGGTTGACAGACAAAGAGAAAATTTTGACGAAGTAAATGATGCTGTCTCTAAAGTATTACATTGGTTTACAAGTAACAATCTGTTACTAAATGCTAAGAAAACTAAATGTATAAAGTTTTCAATGCCCAATGTCAGACAAGTCAAAACAGTCATTAACATAAATCAAGAACCCATTGATATCGTTAACTCAACAGTGTTCTTAGGTATCACCTTAGACTCAAGATTGCAGTGGGCTCCACATGTTGCTGCCCTGGCAGGACGACTTAGTTCAGCTGCATATGCTGTTAGGAAGATTAGACACTTAACTGATGTCGACACTGCGAGATTGGTTTATTTTAGCTACTTCCATAGTGTTATGTCCTATGGCCTTCTACTGTGGGGCTCAGCGGCAGACATCCAGACCATATTTGTTTTACAAAAGAGAGCTATCAGAGCCATATACAAACTTGGCCCACGTGATTCTCTTAGAGACCTTTTTAAAGAAATAAATATCTTAACTGTTGCTTCCCAATATATCATGGACTGTTTAATCCATGTTTATAAGAACAAGCACAAGCTTCCTAAAAATTCAGATAGTCATAAATTCAATACCAGAAACAGGCACAAGCTAGCTATTTACTATTCCTAATCTGAGGTTGAATAAATGTGGAAAGTCATTTATAGGGCTTAGCATAAAAATGTTCAATAAATTGCCTCAATGTATAATTGATCTACCCATACAAAAGTTTAAATTATATATTAAAGGATGTCTAATAAAGAAAGGTTATTACAGAATTGAAGACTATTTAAGTGATAAGACTGTATGGTCAACTGCCAAATAAGCGGATGCTGCTCGCCTGCACTTTATCATAATAAAATTATAACCATTTCATTGGTTGTTTATATAGAGTCATATGTAACTTCTATTCTATGTGAGCTACGTCCTTCAGTTAATTTATTCATTTATTAGTTTTATGATTTTGCCAAATATTTTATATTGGGGTAACTGGACTAGTCATGCTCACTAAAATGTTTCTGGGGTGGTGGCGCACAGTGGGCTGAAAATCGACTTTCATAGACATAGGGATATCAACTTAGGAGTGTCGCTTTTTTTGTTGGGAACTGCTTCTACCAACTATTTCCATGCTCTAAAAAGTCGAAAAAGTTAATTTGGGGTATAAACTAACGAGTTATAATTCTTTTGCGAAAATTTTGTATGAAACTCTTATGAAAAATACGATTTTCTTTGGAACTGCAAGTCAAACCGTAATATCCTTACAGGGGGTCATAATACTAATTATTTATGATTTTTTGACATACCGCACATAACGGTCACGACTGCAGAATTTTTTTAAAAAATTCAGAAAAAATAATACTTTTTTTATTTCGAAAAATGATTCATTTTATTCATCAAGTCAACAAACTAAGTTCTAATTAGCTACTATTATCTTCCTAACCTAATGAAGAACTAGTATTCAACAATACAAATCATAAATTATAATTTTATTCTAAAAAGTGAGTAGGTAACTAGGATTAAGAGTTCCAGTTAAAATTTATCATCATTATGAGCTTTCACCAGCTAATTTAATAAATGAAACTAGTTAACAAAGAGAAATGTTTGAAAAAAACTAATAATAAATTCATTCCAATTAACATTCATTTATTATAATATAATATTTGTTTGGTACAAATATATGATAATTATATAACAAAAAGATTACAAATTTAATTTCTTTTATAGGCTAAACACTATTAAAATACTGTTGGAGAAAATGACATTTATCTAATACCTACTTAATTCTTAAAATCTACAAAACACAATTGAAAAACTTAAAAATGAATATAAATTAAATAATTTACAACGATATGCAATAACAAAATAACTACGTACACGTAATAACGAAATAATTAACATTCAACATCACTTTCATCAGATTCTAATTCGGAGTCAGGATCCAAATTAGACACGTCCAAAAACTCGAACGGAGTTTCTGGTGACTTAATTAGATCCAAAGTTTCAACAAAGAAATCCTGCTTTTTCTTAGCGTCTAGCTTTGGTCTTTGTGCAGAGATCAAAGGATCAGACGAAAGAATAAGGTTGTTAAGAATATCTTCATTGGAAGCTTCCCTGGTCTTCTTGCGCGAATGGTGTTCCCGAAACCTCCTAAAATCTTTGTTGCGGGCTTCTGAGGCTTCCTCTGAGAGGTTTCCGATTGGAATGATATCGTTATTGGCGATTATGTCTGCACCATGTATCAGCAACTTATGGACGGTAGATGACATGTGGTACCAGTCGTACAATTCTACGTACTTCTGTGCAGTTATACGGGTATATTCTTTAAATCCTATAACATCGATTTGCTCTCCGGATGTTATTGCTTGAAGAATCACAGCAAATCTTCTAACAAGCTCTTCATCCAACCCTGTAATAGCAGCCGTTTTGTCGGGAGATTCGAAGAATCTTCTTGCTGTATTCCCGTCATTTGTTGTCCCTGACCCTTGCTTTACTATATCAATTAAAAGGTTGAGTTCATCTTTAAATTTGTCTTGAATAATTTTTTTCCTTTTTTCTAATAATGTCTTGTGCTCTTCTTCTCTTGCAGCCCACTTCTTAAAATCAAGTCTGTATGCTATATGCAGGAGACATTCCATTGTATTGATACGGGCATGTAACGGAGACAATCCAAAATCCAAAGCACTCTTGGATACAGTCTTTGATGATACACAATCCAAGCGGTTCATTTCTGAAGGTTTTGATAAACATAGGTAGCATGTTGCGTTCGATCTAGCTTCTGAAAGGTACGTGCAGATTTTAGCGTCAATCATTGTCATCTTCAGTTCATGAGTTACTTTATTACTGCTGCACTCAGTGGGGATAAGGGACTTAATTTCGTCATCCATATGCCTTTTATGACTGAGCACCACTTCTTCACTCTCCTTCACAAAAGTAAATTGCACTGGACGGCAATACAACACTGAACATGGTTTTGGATTCGTCCATAAACAATCATCTCCAGCAGTCAGAACTAAAGGCACCAAGGACGTCATAAATATACTGGAATCATCTTGTTGCCCCTCCATTTTTTGTTTATATCGGCTTTGGTTTGAAGAGCCATCAAATCCCCACTTAGATAAGAGCTTCAAATCTTTGTTTTGAACACGATCCGGAAGGCTTTCAAGAATCCTCTTTACAGTAATGTCGAGTAATGCTTGAAGCGTAATTCTTGCTGATGAATCCGTTATAGTCACCGAATGCTTCGAAGGATAACATTGTTGCTTTGCTTGTTGCACTTTGTAATAAGATGGGTAAACATCTTTTGCACCTTCCCGGATGGTTATCTCTCGCAGGGTGATGTATTGCCACTTAGATAGTTTTAACGAAAGGAGCAAACCTAGCGCCTTTTCTGGAGTAAAGGTAGTAATTTGAACTGACTTCTTAAGATTTTCCTTAATTTTCGCAGCTGCTTCAGGATTTTTCAGCATATACTCAATGACAGATGCAATATCTTCACGACCATCTTCTTTTAAAAGTAATGCAGCTGAATATGCCATTTCAGTTGACTCTTTGCCCTTGTAATCGTCAGACCTTCTCTTCTTTTGCTTACTACCTAGATCCTCGAATGCTTTTCTAGGTTTTTTTGTCATAGTACCAGTAGAAGATGTCGATGGTTCTGGACTGATCACACGTCCGCTAAATCCTTGGTATTCTTCTTCAGTCGATTGCGGCAAAACGAAACTTCTAGACACACAATTCGGCCAATCTACATCAGCTTGGAGCCAGTTTTCATACTCTTTTCTAAATGTATCAAGAATACGATGAGATTTCTGCCATCTTTGTGAAGCAGCTCGTGCAAATCTTCGACAAAACTCGTCCAGTGTCACACGATCTTCTTCAGTAATTTGATCACCTAGGCGATCTACTACTGCTTTGAATAACACTTCATGATGAAACGAAGTACCTTCACCTCTTAGAATCACAAACAAGTCTAAATTCGTACGTAGACTTTCCATTGCAAGTATTTCACGGTCGCGGAGTAATAGTAGTAGTCCGAAAGTTTGGAATAAACTGAACTATTAAGTGAAAAATAGTTTATTTATATGTCTCCAAAAATAAAAAAATGCAGGTTATTAGTAAATGATTTATTCTTAATTACCCTCACTAACAATTTGTGTAATTAGTTTTCCTAGTGAAAGCCCTTAATGATGGTAAGATTTCCTGGAACTCATAATGCTAATTACCTACTTACTTTTCAAAATAAGGTTATAATTATGATTTGCATTGTTGAATACTAGTCCTTAATTAGGTTAGGAAGATAATAGTAGCTAATTAGAACTTAGTTTGTTGACTTGATGAATAAAATGAATCATTTTTCGAAATAAAAAAAGTATTATTTTTTCTGAATTTTTTAAAAAAATTCTGCAGTCGTGACCGTTATGTGCGGTATGTCAAAAAATCATAAATAATTAGTATTATGACCCCCTGTAAGGATATTACGGTTTGACTTGCAGTTCCAAAGAAAATCGTATTTTTCATAAGAGTTTCATACAAAATTTTCGCAAAAGAATTATAACTCGTTAGTTTATACCCCAAATTAACTTTTTCGACTTTTTAGAGCATGGAAATAGTTGGTAGAAGCAGTTCCCAACAAAAAAAGCGACACTCCTAAGTTGATATCCCTATGTCTATGAAAGTCGATTTTCAGCCCACTGTGTGGCGCTGTGTGGCGGGTCGTTACATTCCCTCAAATATGGTTGAATGAAGCGATGGCTGGTACACACGTCATACTTGTGAACAGGTGCTGCCTTGGAGACTGGTCTACTCCTGATTGCCCTATATAGAGTATGTTAAGGTTAATTTTTTTTTTTTTATCTAATTTATAATTAATTTTTTAAGGCCCCAGACTGTATGACGTGGTCGTAGTTAAAAGTATGAATGTGATAATAATATTGTAAACACCATTTTGAAAAGAGCAACTACACGAGTTTCTTGCCGGTATCTTCTCGGTAGAACGCTGCTTTCCGAACCGGTGGTAGCTTCGACGATTTGTAAGTGTTTTTCATAAAAACCTATACAAATAAAGATTATTTTGACTTTGACTTTGACTTTGACTTTGACAACGATCCTTGGTTCAGAAGGTGCCATGCCAGTCAGAATAGTAATTAGTAGTTAGTAATTTAATCAGTACATAATATTTTTATAAATAGTAAACAATATTATTATAATTCCAAGGAAGAACCTCCAGAATTGAACTGGCAACATCTGTTTCAACATTGCACTATGAATAACCTATTTTAGTTTTGAAAATCGAATTACATTTTCAATATTTGGTTTTCTATAGCGCATGCTAGCTTTAGTACAGTCGATGAGAAACGTATGTAGCCATTTCATATTTTCTTTTAAACCACAAAGATTCGTGTATTAGTATAAAATAACTAGCAGCCCGCTCCTCGCTTCGCTTCGGATATACAATTGTTTCAGCTCAACATTTCATACATTGTTGGTGTTTTAGGAAGGACCTCTCATATTTTCTATCAATTAATATAACCTATACTATACACACGCTTACAATGCTAAAAGTAATGGATGCTAAAAACAAAATGAAGATAATATTCGATTCGAAGGCTTAGAAATATGAACATAGTTTGACACATAACAAACGCAATACGTGATGCATCAGGCAGGCAGGCAGGCTTGTCGTGCCGGGGGGGCTTAGTACGGGTCGGGCCCCCACGACCCGGAACAAAGAGGGACCCCAGTGGGCCGCAGGTGGGCGGCGCCGGCAGCGGGACTGAGCCTCGCTCGTCCCGCTCTCGCCGGCAGAGGTGGGCCGCTTGGCGGCACCAGCGCTAAGCGCTGGGTTGTTTGGCGAAGGTCGCAGAGGAAGAGGAGTGCCCTTCGGGGGATCTCGCGGTGTTCCGTTGCCGTCCTCCCTATCCTCTGCGACCCAACGGCCTTAGGGCCGTGTGTGAATGTAGGGCTGTGGCCCTGTGTAGTGGTGGCCGTGGGGCCAGGTAGGTGGCCGCGCCGTGCTCCGCGTCCTAACTTAGTAGAGGGCACAGTGCAAGAACGGCCGTGGCCGTAGAAGGCAGCAGCGGAATGAACATCTTTTTCCGTCGCTGGGACCTGGGCGTCGGGCACGGGGTCGTCCGGCGCCCGGCACGGGTTCCGCTGGAAGGGGGCGTGCTTCGTGACCGGGCATGCTCCCGGCGCGCTCACGCGTACAGAGGGCGAGCTGTTGTGCGGCACACCGTCTTACCGGGGGAGCCGCGGTAGAGTCTCGACTCCCCTGGGCTTGGCGGCGATGGTGGGTCACCGTGGGGTTTAGCTGGATAACTTGGCACCGCACACCGGTGTCTGCATCCCCGTTGCAGACACCGAAAGTCCGAAAGGATTCCCCACGTAAAAAAAAGCATGGCAGTGGCAACTGACCAGATAGTTGCCGTAAACTCAAAACCTAGGGCATTTTTCATCTTAGTACCTACATGAAATTACCTTGAAAATGATTTAGCGATAATGATGCCGACCAAAAAGCAATACCTACTTTAATAGCGCTATTTTCTTCCGACATGCGTAATTCATCATTATCAGCCTATTATAGTCCACTACTGGACATAGATCTCTATAATCGCCACGTTGGGCAGGCGGGTTGGCGTTCCCAGGGCGTAGCTTCACGCTCCGGTGACGCTGCTGCCCGTCATCGGTCTGTGATATTTAGCTAAGCCTTCATCTGTGACGGTTATACCGCTTTGTTTGTTATTCGGCAGGATGCACCACGGGCCGGTGAGGTTGACTTGGAGCGAAAAGATGAAAGGCTATCCCTCACATCGAACAGTGGGTCGAGCACAAATTCACATCCCCTACCCCATGCGTAAATAAAACAAATTTGTTAGGCTAAACTGTATTACATAGTAGGTATAATGTACAGAAATTATAACATCGGATTAGAAAAGAAAAATATTTATTATGCATGCACAGATCGCAGTTCTCATCATGTGAGCCTTTTTTTTGAGGATTCTTTGTTTACGGGTTATAACGGGTTATAGGTCTGTTCGACTGTACACTATTCCTAAATGTTGTTCCGATTTCTTGCTAAATGAGGAGCCTCCAAGCTGACAGCAGCATTGATGCAGGAAACACCGGTGATGTGTTTTCAAGTTGGTCGTATTTTCAGCTATAGCAATTTGCTTATAGTATTTTCCGAAGAATTTTATCCTGAAAGTAAGCCGACGGTTCACAAATATTTATTTCACTGTTTGTTGTGAATTTCCGATAATTCTGTATTTACTTCGATGTCAGTACCTGTCATGTCAAAATGACAATTTCTATGACAAATTCAAGAAATGACAGTATCTATGGTCATTTCAAAAAGTATGTAACATATTTTGCCGAAATTGAAAATTCAAAAATGTATGATACCCTTGTAATCTGTAGCCTGTGTGTAAATCTGATGCATAAATAAGATTCCTGTAAAGTTTCATCAAAATCCTTTCAGTAGTTTTTACGTGAAAGTACGATTTCATATTAGAATTTATTTAATTAGATGTCATAACAGTTTCGGTTGCTATGGGAACGTTGTCATGAGACGTCAGTATGTAAGATCTTTTCTTTTTTTGTAGATTAAAATCTTTTTGGTAAATTTGGGTTACATTATTGGAGTTTTAGCACGGATCCCTAACTTTTTTTAAAATATAATATAGCCTATGTTCAGCGCAGATACTGTAGCTATCCGACGGTGAAAGAATTATTCAAATCGGTCCAGTAGTTTCGGAGCCTATTCGTATCAAACAAACAAACAAACAAACAAACAAACAAACAAACAAACAAACAATCAAATCTTTCCTCTTTATAATATTAGTTTAGATTTAAGAAGTAATATCCACTTAAAATATTAAACGAAAATTAATTACTTTTGCAATCTAAATTACTTTTGACCATACGTACTACTATTTACTGTATTATACACATACTATTTCTATACCTCCTCCATATAAGGGACCTCCTAAAAAGAGACACATTCGTATTTCTGCAGGCGAAATCTTGTTCAGTGGTCCGTATCTCTTATTATAAGCGCTTCCTACGCGTGTAATAGCATATTATGGGCCAGTAAGTATATGCTTGTAACTGATCCCCAACATCATACATATACATATATGTATACCCTCAGCTTGAAATATATCCTTCGGCCTTTGTAAATATGTTAGTGGATTTCCTAATTATTATGATGATATTTGATGTTTCACGTTTCGAATCTCTCCAGATCTAAATCCAGATTTAACAAATAAGTGATGGATTAAGACACTGCAATGTACATCAAAAACATAATACTTACCTACTGTATTTTTTGTTATTTATTTATTAGGATCTCCAACATAACACACACACATATTATTTTAACATGATACGTTACATATTGAGCACTTGTAAAGAGAAGTATTAATATTCTCGACAACTGTACGCTTATTAAAGCTGTATGAGATATTTTATAGAAGCTGCATTGTATTAGTATTATGCAGAGTACCTATTCAACAAACAGGGATTGTTTTTGAAGATATTAATATTATGAGATAATATTTCCTATTTGCCGATATAATAGTAATACAGAAATTTAAAAACAAATGGCTTTTAAACTAAAATTTTCCTTGTATTATTAGTACCTACTATTAGGACTATGTCCAGCAGTGGACTGGTACAGGCTGGTGATGATGATGAGTACTAGATGACGAACATTAAAGGTCATTTCCTAGTACCTACACCCAGACCCGAAACAATATACATAGAACAGTTTGTTTCTTAAATTGACCCGACCGGGAATCGAACCAGGATCCTTTGGATCGTTCGCGCTTCGTGCTTACTTCCCTAATTATTGCGCTATCGAGGGCATCAAATTGTCCTAAGATATTTTCTCTTAGGACTGTTCTCTAGTCTTCTACAATCTAAGGGATGAGATGAGGTATTCCTATTTTAAATCTGGACACCACACTGACAAAACAGAGCAGATTACGTACTTACAATAGAACAGTTGAAAAAACCCACAAGCAATACGAACACAAGCAGGTCGAGTCTTAAACTAAAAGATCCGGTTAAAGAGCCAGGATCTTTCCTAACGAGCTATCGGCCTCGCCGCAAAGGTAATTAAACAATTCACCTTAAAAAAGAATCACAATTGTCTCAGAACCGACCGGGCCGTCTTAAACAAAACAAAGTGCCGTTTTGTGCTACTGAAAAAGTAGGGGATCGGGGCTATTTCCCGTTTTAAAGTCGGCAAATGGACGATATTTCACATAGGATAAGAAGTTGTTTTTCTCTGCCGCCGACCACGCTAGCCTGCGGTCTCTTGTGTGTATTTATGGTCTTTTGTTCACTGAGACGCAATTGGTCACAACTTTTTTAATAGCCTACTGTCCCACTGTGGGACAGTAGAGCCTAGGGACTCCCACTGCTGGGCAAAGGCCTCCCTCAGTTTTCTCTACTCCTCTCGATTCTCAATCAGTTCTTGCCAGACTGGAGAAAAATAGTCACAACTTTTTACAATATGAATATTTATAGTCTCGCCGCTGAGAGAATGAGTTTCTGACAGGTTGTGACCAATTAATGGGCGATACAACTATAACCACGAGCTCCGGAAATCCTACTCACCGGCAAACACGACCCGGAGGTCATTTGGCTGCGGTATTCTATAGGGTGGAGGTCCTTCCTCGGACGAGCGGCTCAATTCGAGCCAAGATTTGCTATCCTACCTCTATAAAGAGTTCTTTCCGAATATGTTTTTGATTATTCCCGCAGTAGAGTGTTTTATAGCGTCAAAATCTTAATATTTTAGGATCCCCAGTATTACCTAAACCAAGGTTCCTGCGCCCCGAGGGTGCGCTCCGACTTACAGCTACAGATGAACTTAATTAACCTGCGAGGTTATAGTTTTTATTGTAACGAGTTAGGAGCAAGCCTAAAAAGTATAAAAGGTTAATTCGTTCCAACTCCGGCGCTAGGAACGATGCCGGTAGAAAATCGGACAAAATTATTTATTTTTATCAAAATTGCGTTTTATTTTTCATCTTTTTTTGTTGCCTGTAGGTTTAATGAGGGTTTCAGTATTACTTACTGAATTCAGCAGACACTTTACTGTGTTTTTTTAATACCAATATGTTAGACAGTACTTAACCTGCTCCGAACCCAAAGTAAGTAGCTTAAGCACTTCCGTTATGGACATTAGAGCTACTAAGGTACCATAGAATATATACGAGTAAAATTTAATAGAAATACAAACACCCAGATACGGAACAAATAAAAGTTTAATGTTGATCACACAAATGATTGTCCTGGTTGGGAATCGAACCCACGGCCCTCGGTTCAGGCAGGCAAGGTTCTCCAGAGGTCACTATCAAATGAACCATTCAGTCAGCCAGAGATATATACAATTTCTATGCTTTAGCCCTAGCTATAATCACATTTAGTGGATAAAATAAAATGCCTATACCCACTCAATCCCCATTTATGAATCCAATCCACACACCTGCCTAAATAAAAAAAATAAACGAATTCGCTTCCATTTGTTACAGCGAAAATATTTACATATTTCCGATAAAAATCAAACGCTTCAATCCATTGCAAATAAATGTTGGCCCCGATTTCAAACACAGGAATAGCACTTTGGTGTTTGTGAAAAAAAAACGGCCAAGTGCTAGTCGGACTCGCCCATGAAGGGTTCATGGGACACATTTTGTCACTTAGAAAGTGTCATGCGCAAACTTGTTAGTTTAGAAAAACATTATATCATAAACCTCAATGTAATTTTTAATAAAATGATTTAAATAAAAAATTAAACCGACTTCAAAAAAAACACAAACCACCAAAACTAAAAAGCTATAAATAACGTAATTCTATCCTTAATATATATTTTATGTATAACTAACTATGATTATTTAAACATTACAATTATTATTAATCACTTATTTTTGGAATCGGTGCCAGCCTCTAGATACCATTTTAGAATTTCATTTCTAAGTATGGTGAGCCCCCATTCAATTTGGTTTAAAATCTTAATACGGTTCATAGAATACATCTACTCCCCAAGTTTAACAGTAGGTATAAGTATTATAGTTCCGAAAAAAAGTGGCTGTGACATCCAGTTTGCGGCATTAGGGTTCCATTTTTGACATTTGACCCCTAAAAATGTGTTTTAACGATCTCTGTGTAAACGGTCCTCGGCATCGGAGTCCTTTTAGGCTTAATTTCAAAAGAAACGACTTTCAGATCCTATTTCGTAGAATTTGCATAATTGTTTTTCATTTTTATTGTAACGCTTTAAGTGTGGTCATGAAATATCGCTGAAATGGAAATTCGGCTTGTGACATTAAAATCAAAATAGCCATATTTTCTCAGTTTTTAGGGTTCCGTAGCCAAAATGGCAAAAACGGGACCCTTATAGATTCGTCATGTCTGTCTGTCTGTCTATCCGTCCGTATATCACAGCCAGTTTATTCCGAAACTATAAGAGCTACATTATTGAAATTTGGTGTGTAGATGTATAATCAGAAAATTGGGGTTCCCCATACATAGAACTGAAACTCAAAATTTTTTTAGTCATCAAACCTATACCGTGTGGGGTATCTATATATTATATCTATGGTATTTAAAAATGATGTTGAGGTTTTTTTTAACATCATTTTTTTCTTAACTGAATAATTTGCGCAAGAGACTCTTCCAAAGTGGTATAATGGGTGCCCTCCCCCAGGATTTACTGGAAGTTCTTGGGATTTACTGCAGTTCGAGCTTTTACAGTAACATATCTACCAAGTACATCTTCTATCTAAAGTTTTTGTATGCTGACACCGCCATCAAAAAGTAATTAGCAAAGATAATATCAGTTGAAGTAATAAAGTTGGTATAACAAATGACTGCGTTAGACGTTGTGTGAGTGTTTGTGCAACAAAGAGTTTCTATTTATGCTCAGGAGAAAGTCCTATTGACATATTATTGCAGTACAATCATGGCAGTCTTATTTCAGGCAGAGGGTATAATATTGGCGTGTGATGTTGGTTTTTTAACTGCTCTGTAATTTTACCTCTTCATTCCTAGGCGAACATTGGGAGAGACCTATTTCCAGCAATGTACCTACTGATAAAGTCTGACGATAATGATGACTCCCACAAAACTTCAGGTAACTGTGCATTATATACAAGAAACTTCGCTATTTACTTCTTAAAAATAAAAGCCTATATCGCAATATTTTTATGAGCAGCTTCATTTCAGTACTGGAAGGCGGATAAAGTGTTCCGTGCGGCAGGTTGTTACACGCCGTTTGTGTTGAATTTCATGAATAAATTGCCGGTTCTATTTCTACCGATATCTATCTCGGCCCCGTTGGCTCGTCTATAAGTTAAGGTGCTATCTCACCGAACGTTAGGTATATAACTTATTTAAGAGAGGGCCTATGCTCTAGCATATGGAATCTTCCCTCGAATTGAGCCGCCCGTCCGATATAGGACCTCCACCCTGTAGTGTACCGTAGCCAAATGACCTCCGGGTCGTGTTTCAGCCGCTGATTAGAGTTTCCGGAGCTCGTGGGGGAGCGGCATGGCGGTGGCAATTGACAGGTAACTGACCAGTTACTTGCCCGTTGTCACAGCGAATAGGGCTTCTCATGCGCTTTCCATCAAGCGTAGGGAAGCCATTATGTCGAGCTACTGTAAAAAAAACAATACCCGCGAAAAAGCGGTTATGCGTCCATATCACTTGAGGAGTGGCAAGGTGTGTGGGGCTATCCTGTCTCAAGATGCTGGTGGCGCAGGGATTACTTGCTGTTAGACGTGAGCGTGGGAGAAAGCAAAAAGAAAAAAATACTAGCGAGATCTTACACTGACCTGGCTCTGCTGCTGTTTTGATGTGTGCCCGGCCGGGACACGTGGCTCGCCGCTCTCAGCCCAATCATCATCCTCCTAGCCTTTTTCCCGATTGTCTCAGGGTCGGCTTCCCATACTGAGAGATTTGGCGAGAGCCAATGTCCGCAAATAATCTACAAACCCGTACAATGTCTATATACACACACTGTATATATGGACAGCACTCCAGCTCATTCTCACTCACACAAGATATCGCGCTTAGTCTCGTCACCAAGGTATACAGGTGTACAGAGTATTCTGAGCCATCCTTTGGCCCCGTAAACGTAGGGATGCTCGCGTTCGACTGTGTCGTTGACGACTTGCATTTATTAACGCTAACGAAAGGTAGGTAGAAATCGCTAGTTATAAAAATATTCAAAACTACACGCACAATTGTCACATTTTTCAAATTGTTTCATGCAAACTAAGTGTGTAAAAAAATATAAATCATAAACCGTCTTACCACAAAAACGTTAAACATCTGTTAAGCATGCCTTACGCGTGCGAAAGGCATGCTCAACAGATGTTTAACTTTTTTGTGGTAAGACGGAAAAATTCTTGTTTCGGTACGAAACACTTAACAAAACCGAGTTTAAGGAGCATTACATACATTATGTTCACTATGAGGGAACACCTTTACATTACACGGTAGGCACAAATATTTATGTTCTTGTCATAGATAACGTTCTTACCTACTGATATCTGAGTACACGTGGAGAGTATTAGATGACCATTCAATAAGTATTTTCGTCTTCTCATGATAAATTTCACAGTTGGCTGCAAATGGTAGACTATAAAAGCCATACATAAAAACATTAGGCAATTTGGCAAAAAATAGACTCTTGATGAGGGTAAGTACAGTGGATAGCAAATAAATAGTGACATCCAAGGCTTTCAGATAGCTAACTATCTGCCAAAGTTGTTCGTCAGTTAGGGCAAACATCTGCAAGATATACCGATAATCGCCACACTCGGCGGGCGTGTTGGCGATCGCAGAGAATAGCTCTAGCTCCGGTGACGCTGCTGCCCGTCGTCGGTCTGTGTTAGTTAGCTAAGCTTTCACTTAGGGCTACCGTATGAAAGCGTTCACCAGAGGGCACCACTGTAAAGCGAGGTCCTCGGACATAGCTGTTAAGGTATGTTTTATGTATGTGATTACTGTTTATTCGATAAAAGAAGGATGACATAAGTTTCCAAAAAGCAAAACTGTTGGTTAACTGGTTTGTTTATACCAGTGAACTAGCTTTTCTTTCAGACCGCTAAACTTATACCTCATTTTCTCACAGAAAATCATTGAGCCGTGTCTCATATTTTTCAAAATTAATGCCGGCTGTGCCAAAATTGCACAAAATAAACTCGTTTAGGGGCAGCGTAGACGGCACACTTTTTATGCGATAGAGTCTGCGTCTGAGACATTTAAAAAGAGCGTCCAGGTCTGCCGACAGAATATTCGAAGATGTGCATCGTGTGCGTTGAGTCTGTGAAATATCCGCGACAGATTTTTGCGCGTTGTGTCGTTACTGCATATAATTGCAAAAAAGTGCGTCACGGATAGTCTGTCGTCTGTGCTGCCCCTTAACCCACAGAACTAATTTAATTTGACATTTCGGGGACCTTAGGCTAAGTTCATATGGCCGCGCGGCACCGCGCGCCGCCGCGCGGTGTGAGAGTTCACATGACAGGGTATATACGAGCGCCAGTCTGGCATTAACATTGATATACAATGGACGTGGAGGAGGCAATTTGCTTGTGGATTTTATATAGAAGACTGAGACGTCGCAGAAGACGACAAAGGCGATACTGGGTGCATCCAATATTAAGTGACAGACTTTCTTCAAGCCTGTTTGTCACCTTATACTAGTTCTTCCCAAGACCTTCTATTTAATATTTTATTTGAATAATCCTTAGAGTTAAGATTCCAAATCGCATCTCTTTTTTCGATTTCGTCGATAAGCAAATCGATAGGCACAATGTCATCTTCGGTACTCATTGCATCGATCTATGTGTCTTTCCGTCTCAAGGCGCGCGGATCAACTGAACAGGTCGATACAGGTTTGAAATACTTGTGCCGCGCGGCAGCGCGCGGTTCTAGATCTTGCGCGCGGGTCAGAGCGCGCCGCGCGTTGGCGTGCGGTACCGCGCGGTAATGTAGACGATAATTATCGTTTATATTGATCTTGTGCCGCGCGGTTCGTAGTTCCGCGCGGTACCGCGCGGCCATATGAACTTAGCTACACTAGCACCTCTGTTGGCGAATTCACACGCGATAGCCTTCATTGTGATGGTTACACCACGCCACGCACCACGTCACTACCACGGGTAGGTGAGGTTGGCTTGGAGCGAAAAGATGATGGGTCGCTTTCTTACATCCCCAGAAGTTGTTTATTGTTTTTAAATACCATTTAGTTAAGTTTTGGATTAGATTTTTGTTATAATATATTTATGTAAATTTCCACGTACCTACTGCTTTCATTAAAAATTTTAATCGTAATATTATTATATATAGATTGCAAGACAAAAGAAAAATAGTCAAATATCCTATTGAGTCATCAACAATAATCACCCAATTCCAAGTTTCACCCAAATTGGGACACAAGAACTACGAAACAAGCTGACATTTATATTATAATTTTTGACCTCACCCACCGTTATTACGGGCTACTTGAAATTCAGACGAGGCCAAGTTTCGGTGCCGAGTTGAATGAGAAATAAGCTTTCTTAACGAACCGCCCTCTAAATACTGCACGGCTGAGTGACTCCATACTTTTGGCTTCCATGTCGATGGGATTATGATTAAGAGAGGTAGGGCATAGCGAATCTTCGCTCGAATTGAGCCGCCCGTCCTCCTCTGGGTCGTCTTTCTGCCGGTGAGTAGGGTTTCCGGAGCTCGTGGGGGGTTAGGGTTGGGCCGGCATGGCGGTGGCAACTGACAAGTAACTGACCAGTTACTTGCCCGTTGTCACAGCGACTTGAGCTTCTCTTTCGCTTTCCATCTGGCGTAGGGAAGCCATTATGTCGAGCTACTATAAAAAAAATAAGAATTTGGTCGGATTTTGACATGGTTTCATGTAAATTGAACAGCCTTGAATTGTATTAGTTTGAGTATTTTGAGCTTTGGGATGTAAGAGAGCGTCCCATCTTTTCGCTCCAATCCACCCTCACCTACTCGTGCATCCTGCCGAATTACAAACGAGGCTCTGGAAACGAACTGGTGGCGGTAATAACCATTTTAATTGAAAGCGTAGTTAAATACCACAGGCAAGAGCCTCGTTTTGTTATTTGGCAGGATGCACCACGGGCAGGCAAGGGTTTTGAGCGAAAACAAGTCGCTCCCTTACATCTCTCTATCGTGAGTATTTACTAAAAGTACGCATTCACTAGGACTTAATCGCACTAATACCAATCCCAATCACTTTTCACGTCACAAATCGCATCTACACTCATAAAGCCCAAGATTGGTCACTTGAAAAATCACCCCGTTCAACGACGTCAAACTAAAAGGCCCTGATTGTGCCGTCACCACCGCGACATTGAGGTCACTCGGCGGACAAAAGGCCCCCTGTCCCATTTCCCATTATTCGCTAGCAGTGAATGTCACAGATCTCGGACCAGGACTATTGAGAGTGACAATCGCAACCCGGCCTATTGAAACAGCACGTATTTGTTGAGAGGTCAAGACCCTTACAATGAATAGGCTTGTATACGAAGTATACTGTGTTTTTTTAGCACTGAAAACTGTGTAAGCAATAAAGCAGCAATAATAAACCTTATCCTTATCCAAATACAGCAAACATTTAAATGGAAATTAAATGTTGATGTTCTTATTTCAAACATTTCTTATTTTGACTGGCTCGGTGGCTCAATTGGTAGTGACCTCTGCCTTCTGAGCCAAGGGTCGTGGGTTCGATCACATTACAAACATTTTGTGTGCATGAACATGTCAGTTTGTATTGGTCTGGGTGTTTTCTATGTATAAAATGTATTTATTTACAAAAAAAAATGTATCTAAGTAAGTTTATTAGTTGTCTAGTACCCATAGTACAAGCTTCGGCTTATTTTGGGGCTAGATGGCGCTGTGTGGCCCAGCGTGGCATGTCTTGGGTTATTTATTTCTTGTCATACAAATCAAGTGTGAAGCTAATGCCTCTAAGCTAAGTGACTAATAAACGTCAGTTTCATGTCTGCAAATTCTGTATTGTGCAGACTTTTACGGTGATATTATCACTTGTCAGACCTATGCCTTCATGTAAAGCAATAATATGAATAGACTTTGAATTTTGTCAAATTCGGCCTATTTTCTTTTTATATTGGTTCAGCATAGTGGCTTCTTTTTGCCTGATGGAAAGCTAAAAGGAAGCCCAAATCGCTCTGATAACGGGTGGGAAACCTCAGTTTCCAGTCAGTTACCACAGCCATGCTGGCCCGCGAGATGCTTCTTCACGCTTCGCCTATCAGTTTTACCCGCTAAATGTTGACATGTCATTTTATTATTATTACTGTGACCGGGTTTTAAAAAGTATGCATAATATTACCTTTAACTGTGACCTATTCTCATGATAATTGTATTACCATTGTTACATCATTTAATTAATGAAGTACCTTATAAAGCTGAATTATAATCGGATCTAGATAGAATTACCTATTTGTTCGAAACAAACGATTTTAAGGCATTGTAAAATCGGATAAGCCGCTTAAATTTTGCTTTCTAAGAACCGATAATGCTTGAATTAAATTAGGTAGGTGTCTGCTTTACATTATTATACTAGTGTGTCTGAGTGAAAATGTATTATATAACTATGCTAAGCTGATTAGTACGTATTAACTAAGGTTTCTATTCATAAACTGTTAATATAATATTATGAATAATATGCAGACGAATTGTGAAGGATATTCGCCTATAGGTTCTCAATCTTAATTGGTGTATTGTTTAAATAAATTATAAATTAATTATTGTTTATATGAATTTATTCATAACTGATTCAGTTAATAGCTCCTCACACTTTTTTTTAATTATCCTCTACCCAAAGTTTGTCTGGAAGTGATAGGTAATAACGATAAAAGTAGTGAATTATAGGATATACTATGACCAGCAGATCGCTTATAAAGCTAAGGCATTTGTAAGTGGTGACCAATCTGAGATTCCTATGCCCAGCAGTCAACTGCAAAAGGCTGATGATGATGATTAAGCAACGCTGTAAATTAGCAGCTTTCGCAGATACCGCTGAAGACAGTGCAGTACTTCATCACCACATCATCAGCCTATTGCAGTCCCCTGCTGGACATAGGCCTCTCCAGTTGCTCGCCACTTAAGCCAAATATCTGGAGGATATACCCATAATTGCCACGCTTGGCAGGCAGGTTGGCGATCGCAGGGTGTAGCTTGTTGCTCCGGTGACGCTGCTGCCCGTCATCGGTCTATGATATTCATCTACGCCTTCCATCGTGATGGTTATTCCGCCACCAGTCGCTTTGCCAGAGCCTCGTTTGTTGTTCTGCAGGATGCACCACGGGCAGGTGAGGATGGCTTGGAGCAAAAAGGGGATGAGTCGTTCCCTTACATCCTCTGCGGTACTTCATAGAACTAATTATATTTGTAAGCTCGACCGAAGTCAGCGTAGGGGGAAATCCAGGCCTACGATACCAAACCACCTAAATAATCATCATCATCAGCCTATCGCAGTCCACTGCTGGACATAGGCCTTTACCACTTTGGTCTAACATCTGAAGGCTTCACCTATAATCACCGCACTGGGCAGCGCGTTAGCGATCGCAGAGAGTAGCTTCTTGCACCGATAACGCTACTGCACGTCACCGGCCTGTTGCAATTCATTAACCTTCCAACGTTATGGTTATATCGCCACCAGTCGGTTGCCAGAGCCTCGTTTGTTATTCAGCAGGATGCACCACGGGCAGGTGGTCGCTGCCTTACATACCACCTAATTAATAACACAGATGAAATAATTAAAACCAGTGAACGAGCTAAACAAAAACTCGTCAGTGCAACCCTTTTAAGTGACATGCAAATTTTACATTACAAGCAAATTAAAAGGTCCTTTTACTTGGATATTTTGAAGAAAATTACTATTCAGGGTGTAGCAATTACCTATTATAAATTTGTGCGTGATCTTTCATGCTTTTGCTTACTCATTTGATTGACTATAATTATTCCTTTTTATTTTCCTTAATTTTCTTTTATTTTCCGTATAATGATGGAAAATAACACAATACATCGCCCAATATCTTCCCGTGGGTTTCAGTATAGTTGAATAAAGGACTCTATAGATAGGGAATGTAAGGGAGCGACCTTACCTGTCCGTTGTGCATCCTGCCGAATAACAAATGAGGCGCCGGCGACCGACTGGTGGCGGTGTAACCATCACGATTGAAGGCGTAGCTGAATACCACAGACAGATGCAGCAGCGTAACTGGAGCGAGAAGCTACGCCCTGCGATCGCCAACCCGCCTGCCCAGCGTGGCGATTATGGGTATATCCTCCAGATGTTTGCCCTAAGTGGTGAAGATCTGGAGAGACCTATGTCCAACAGTGGACTGCAATAGGCTGATGATGATAGATTTCAGTTACTTAACATGTGGGAAGATTTGCCTGCCTGGCTGCTGGGTGGCAACCATTACACATGATGAAACATCTGTGAAGTGACTTTGATCGTGTTTCTGAATCAGTATGTGTATAGCCAGAATAATCTTACGGGGCAATCTGGCGGTGGTAACAAGCGATTAATTTGATAACTTGTCCGTAGCCGCAGCGACTTGGGCTTACATTTCGCTTTCCGTCTAGTAACGACAGGCCACCGTGCTATGCTAATTAAAAACACTAATGAAATTAATACGTCACCTTGTGCGAAAAACCACATTTAAAAGACAGTTGACTATGTAACTTCATTGCAATTTTGTGATCGTAAGTTAAGTCAAACGAAGCTTAAGCGCCGAATAAGAGCTTGAACACTTTAATACCAAATTAACCTACTTATCCAACCAGACAACAAGAAAACAGCTATCTTCGAGATAAAGTAGGTTTAACAACTTTTTGGTCAGCCCAAGGTCATTCGTAACTTTATAGAAAAGTTCACGACCCGATTTTGCTGAGAACCTTCGGGCAACGAAAAACGAACTAAAATAAGCCCACAATATTTTTATAGTAGCTCGATATAGTTGCTTTCCTAAGCCTGATGGAAAGGGAAAAGAAGCCCAAGCCGCTGTGGCAACGGGCAAGTGACTGGTTACCTGTCAGTTGCCACCGCCATGCCGCTCCCCACGAGCTTCGGAAACCCGACAGAAACACGACCCCGAGGTCATTTGGCTGCGGTATTCTATAGGGTGGAGGTCCTTCCTCGGACGAACCGGATGCCCTACCCCTCTTATTATGATTCTTCCAATTTCTCAAGGGTCATCGATACACCTGTGACTTCCCTGGTGTTGCGGTGTCTATGGGTTGTAGTGATCACTTACTTTGAGGCCCGTTTGCTCCTTGTTATAAAAAGAAAACGAAGGCATTATTTCAGACAAAATGGTGAAAGATTAAACAAGTTCGCTTTTTAGATTAAAAATTGATAGATCAATGAATACGAGAGCTTTTAACATGGTCTACTTAGTAAAAAAACCGGAGAAGTGTTTTGTCAATTCGCCATTGCGGGTTCCGTACATATTTTCATTTATTTGTAGGTACAATTAAAGACTTGATTAAAAATTATTGCAATAAATGATTTCTTCCAGCATTTAGATAGAGGATTAATTGAAGGTTAAGGAGATTCCACTGATTTACAACTTATTCTTAGTCGATTTGGAGCTATGAATATATTAATCAAAATAACTTGTTAAAGTTTGTATTATTTTAAATGAAGCAAATTAACAAGAAAGTATTGATTTTTTTTATAGTGGCTCTACATAATGGCTTCCCTACGCCTGATGGAAAGCGAAAGAGAAGCCCAAGTCGCTGTGACAACGGGCAAGTAACTGGTCAGTTACCTGTCAGTTGCCACCGCCATGCCGGCCCAACCCCAACCCCCCACGAGCTCCGGAAACCCTACTCACCGGCAGAAACACGACTCAGAGGTCATTTGACTGCGGTATTCTATAGGGTGGAGGTCCTTCCCCGGACGGGCGGCTCAATACGAGCGAAGATTCGCTATGCCCTACCTCTCTTATGATGAATGCACTGCGTATTATATGTACAACCCTTTTTACTTTTAGAGGTGGGGAACTCTAAAAATGTGTGTGCTCACACCAAACAAAACGTTTTGGTAGCAATTTCTGAATTTCACGGAAAGAACATGGTAGGTAATAGAAGTTATGTGTGTTTAGGCAAACACGGTGTTAGCTTAGGACGTAAAATGTTTTAATAGGAGCCACATTCATCGAACACGTTAGTATCTAACACATGCTCGTAATATGTGTTTCATTAAATTCATACGTTTGAAGTTTTCCAAATTTCACGTATTCGAGCTTGTTTATTTAAATAAACAGTTTGATTTGAACAAATTTGAATAATTGATTGGGTTTGCTTTCAAGTGTATTGATAACCTAAGTATGTTTGAAGTTGACTTTCTCAAAGGACTCGTCGTATTAACAGCTTATGAAGTCTGATATTATATCGTTTGTAACTATTTCACTTAGGAGACATTCAGTTTTACAACTAACGAGGGTCGTATACTGACAGCTAATATAAGCTTACTTCAAAAAGTTGAGCCAAGTTTTATTATTATAAACTAAAGTAGTAGAAAGAAGTTTTTCTTTTTCCTTATTCAATAGGACTTAGCCAGAATTCGTCTGATGAAGATAGTTTTCATAAGTTTGAACTACCTCATCTTTCTTATCGTGTTATTTTCTACCCAATGGTTGTCTGGAAGAGACCTCTCGTAACGATAAGAACGCCTAAATTGCACAACATTTGTATTCTTAAATAATATAGATAACCCAAGACATGCCACGTTGGGCCACACAGCCCACCTAGCCCCAAACTAAGCCGAAGCTTGTACTATGGGTACTAGACAACTGATAAACTTACTTAGATACATTTTTTTCTTGTAATTAAATACATATTATACATAGAAAACACCCAGACCAATACAAACAGACATGTTCATGAACACAAATGTTTGTAGTGTGCGGGAATCGAACCCACGACCCTTGGCTCAGAGGGCAGAGTTCACTACCAAATGAGCCATCGAGCCAGCCTAGTTCTAAGGCAATTCTCTTTATACATTGAAAATACCGATTCACTCATTTCAATTTCACGATAAGGCTACAACTAATCCACCGCAAGGTAATTCTTGTTTTTTTTATAGTGGCTCAACATGATGGCTTTCCTACGCCTGATGAAAAGCGAAAGAGACGCCCAAGTCGCTGTGACAACGGGCAAATAACTAGTCAGTTACCTGTCAGTTGCCACCGCCATGCCGGCCCAACCCAACCCCCCCACGAGCTCCGGAAACCCTACTCACCGGTAGAAACACGACCCAGAGGTCATTTAGTTGCGGTATTCTATATATATAGGGTGGAGGTCCTTCCCCGGATGGGCAGCTCAATTCGAACGAAGATTCGCTATGCCCTACCTCTCTTGGATTTTAATAGGAGTGTTAGCTTTTCTAGGGGTGGTTGGCTGCGAGGACTTTACAAATATAAACAGCGCACTAGGCCTATCATTATCTACTACGTAAAACTAAATTCCACTCGACCGTTTCCATTCGCGGTCAGCACTACCAACCGTTGCTGCCAAATTACAATCTGTTCAGCACAAAGCGCACACAACACATTTGCATAAGTCACGTGGCCTCAGCGCGGACAATACAAAGCTACGAACGTGTACAGTTTGCGGAATGGATGTTTTTGTGATCTACAGTTGGTACTACTGCAGATAGATGTGATTGTTCCATAAAAGGGAATTTGTGTAGTCAAAATTATCTGAAGAACATAAGTTCAATTTTACACAACATTTGCAGATAAAGCATTTAAGAGAGGTACCTACATCATAGCGAATCTTCGCTCGAATTGAGCTGCCCGTCCGGGGACAGACCTCTACCCTGTAGAATACCGCAGCCAAATGACCTCCGGGTCGTGTTCCTGCCGGTGAGTAGGGTTTCCGGAGAGTAAGGGTTGGGCCGGCATGGCAGTGGCAACTGACAGGTAACTGACCAGTGCCTACTTGCCAGTTGTACAGATATCATCTGTTGACTTGACGTTTAACATCACCTTTATCGTACTACTGCCAATTAAAAAAAACATTCAACCTAATTAAAATTTCGTACAGAAAGTAATCTACATTAAATCGCGTTTTAGCCCTAAAATGTTAATTATCAGCTTATGAATAAAACATAAACGTTAATCATTATGTCCAAAGTGACCATTTAAGTTTTAATTTTCATGGAATTTCGGGCCTTATGAATAACGATTATTTAGAAAAATAGATTTATTCAAGAGCTTATTAATAAAACCGTTCTCTTTTCAAAGCCAACGTAATTTGATCAAAGCTCATTATACAAAAGAGGCCTTTCTCCGAAACTAATTAATCGAAACACTTAGCAGTATAATGATTAGTAAATGCTTAACAGGCCAACAAGAGATTAAAGCGCTAATCTACATAGAATCTGACTATCAATTTACCCGTTATTTCATATCGAAATAGATTTTTTATGCCTTCTACATTATTTTTAGTTGACAATTTGGAAAAGATGATAATAGGCTTGTTTGGCTTAAAAAAATGTAATTAGTCCGTCTTTTAGCTTATTCAAAAATTAAAGATACGTGCTTTTTATTTGTAAATTAGACTAAATATTACAAAGTTATAGCCCGTTGAAATTACGCGTGACGTCACTCGGTGAAGCACTTCTACGGGACGGAGTGACGTCAAAGGCTCCCACTTCTAACTTTTGATGCCTTGCATCTCTGCTATTTTTTATTTGAATGAAAAAAGGAAAAATACGTGTCCAATACATTTTTATGACTAAATATAATGCAATTATTTTGACCCCCAAAACATCCCTATTGTTGTAGTTTTAAATATTTTTAAAACGTTATACATTATTTCATTTCGAGCTACGAGACCACATAATTCTTTCATGTTGAACCGTCCGCATGTTGGTTCCACTGGTATATCAAACTAACAACACCCCTCTTTCTTCGTAAAGAAAACCAGTTATAAATGCCGGAAGAATTTCATTGCACATTTAATTCTTTTAAACGTCAGTTAGATACTATACAATCCAGTTAGATAAGACGTAATTCAATCTCGGCTCCATATACTTTGTATACGCGTCGTATCCGGCGTTTAGTTTGAAAATAAAAAGCGGAATATACGTCGGGACGGATTGCACATAACCCACTGGTCTTTTGGGATTTCTTTCTGCTTGGTTTTTATATGGGAAGCGTTTACACCGTATTGTAACATCGCCTTCATTTAAAGGCACAAACTTAGGTCGTGTTTTTTGCTAAAATGGAGCCTTAAACGCTGTTACTGATAACGGATAGGATAGCTTAGATGTTAATCTTTTTTTTATTATTATGTAATATTCTATTACATGTAGATAGGTATGTAGATATTATTTATAATATCTACATACCTATCTACATTCGACATCATACAATCGACTTAGACCTAAAAATACACATTTATTTGTACTACAGTGGTCTTATCAATATCTTCTAGAAAACTTTTGGGTAGAAGATAAGTTAATAGGATGTCATTTGCTTAAAAATTTTCTTACACTCCTGGACAGACGTTCATAATGTTTTTTTTTAATTAAATATTCAGGCCTTTCTTAGGAAAAAAAAAGCTATTGATAATTTTTTATAGATAATTTATGATCTACAATTGTTGTCTGATGTACTTTTAAAACTTACCGTTTCGCTGAAAATTGCGAAAAAACTCATTTTCTTGACCTTAGACTTGGATTTTTTTTCCGTTAGGGAATGACGGGGAACTTTTATTTATTATTTTAATTATGTTTTTTAATAATTATAATGATTTTCAGTTTGTTGGGACTTTATACCCTCGAATGTCTAAATTGACCGGACTATATACCTAATGGACCTTCCAAAATAAACGCGATCAGTCTGCATTATCAGGCGCTTTACCACCTATCCTATAAAAAGTCCCCTCCAAATTCCGACATTCCCTATAATAATATTACTTACGCATCGGTGTATGACGCACCTACCGTTATTCGCATGTAAATGGGAGAGTCATATTGAAATTCTAAGGATTCCAAGGCTGTAGGTAATTCTTTTTGTAAGCGGCCTCTTTGTGGTCTCAATACTGAGTGGATTTGGGATGTTAGTTACGGGAAGGTGAGGCTATCGTGTTGATTTGTACGATAGAGGATGAGGATTTGGGAGGAACTTGCGACGTAAACAATGTTGGTAGGTAAATAAACAAATTGTAATTGTAGCTAGTAGTAGTAGCACACATGCCCACATCCTTGCACGTTGTATACTATTTATTATTTTTCCGGTATTTGTTTTTTTATTTCCTGTAGTTTTATGTTTGATGTATGTGTGCCAGCTTAAGTGAATAGATTGTTCTAACTATCTATCTATCTACTTGTTATGATTTGATAACAAAAATCTATTTATTTATTTTATCACTAGTAATAGGTACTTTTGTGGGCATGACTGGCCCGATGGCTCATTTGGTGGCCTCTGCCTTTTGAGCCAAGAGTCGTGGGGTCGATTCCCGCACAGCACAAACACTTGTGTACATGAACATGTCTGTTTGTATTGATCTAGGTGTTTAATATGCAGTTGTCTAGCACCCATAGTACAAGTTTTGGCTTAGTTTGGTGCTGGATGGCAATGTGTGGCCCAGCGCGGCATGTATTAGGTTTTTAATTTATGTATTTACATATCATCTTTTGATGATAAAAATGAAAAAGGAATTTATATCTACAAAATTGTAAAATTTTAGTTTTTATTGGGTAGAACAGATGAGATTAGACACTATAAGTCCAACGCAAGTTGTTTCGTCACGTTACGAATACCTACTTACCTACCTAGTACCTACTAATGCGTATCAAATGAACAAAGATAAGTAGAATAAATAATATACGTATATTATCACTTCTCTCAACCTCCTACTTTCATACCTATCTTTCTTTCCTTTCGAGGGTTAAATAAAAGCAAAGTTTCATTTAGAGAAGATTTTGAACAGACAAAACGAGGCCAATCTCTCAGAAATCTGCATTGCATATGAAATCCGAATATGCATGTTTGAATGTACAGGGAATTTTAATTAATACAAGTCTCAAGCTGCACTTAAGTAATATACTCAGGCCGAGCTCAACCGACTTGGTATAGTTGCTTACATGCATTCGTCTGCATATGCGAAATTGTGCAAATTTCAACCTTAATATTTTTTAATGTGCCAGACAGTTCTCATCAACCTCTCGTTCTCTAAGGTTTTTGTAAATAAGTACCAGATGATGACCAAGGGCTTCTGTCTTCTCAAACCCAGGGTTAAATCAAATATACATTTTCTCCGGCCCGGGCGTCGCCGGAGGGCATACAACGCATCGTATGCCCTCTGAGCCTCTCCTTCGTGCCCCGAGTGGTGAGTGCGGTGGCGCGATCCACTCATAGGGACGTAACGGTGTGGTGGGTGCAGCCACACCGTAGCACGAGGTCCGCCCGGGGGGCACTGGCCCACACATTTCCCCGGATCCGGGGGTAGGGGTATTTGCCCTCCCCGGACCAGGAGTGCCGGCCGCTTATCATCTGCGGCTGGCCAGGGCAGGCAGGGATGTGGCCGTATGCTTCGGCGCTACCCGTGTCCCTGCAACTTGCTGCCCACTGGCGACACAGGGGGGTTTAGTGGGTATGCCCTCCCATTTTGGGAGGTGTGAGTCCCACACACCATACCGCCTCCCCCCGGAGGCGGCATAAAGGTGCCTAATGCATTCCCCTCTAGAAAAAAAAAAATACATTTTCTAAATTACCTAATTAGCTACCTATGGAATCGGGAATCTTTCGATCAAGGCTTAATGATTTAAATAAAAATAAATATATTCAAAGGAATCGTTAGTTAATCTCCAAAATACTAGATAAGTACGTAGATGATAATTAGTATTTGCTCACCCTTAAAAAAGCCCTTATTCCTTGAACATCGGGAGATTATACGTCGCGCGGAACAAGGACCTTGCAAAGAGGTCCATAGTTTGGCCGTTCGTACTATGAAAGTAGAGGCGAAACGTGCTGAGCGATACTTTAGAACTTATACCATATAACTGTACGCCGTATTTCAGGTATTCTGAGCGTGGGCGGCGCACCTCCCATGGACGGTGTGGCGTCCTCCCAGCATCTCACGACTCCACTGAACACTGTCCCCAAAGACACGCATCGTTACTTCCTCGGGGCCCTTTTAGTCGCATCTTCCGGCAGGCAAGGATACCTCGGTAGTATTCAAAGCCCTATACCGCAGACCACAACAAACTCGCCTTCTGAACCAACTATATATCATCATCATCATTAGCCCAGATCAGTCCACTGCTGGAAATAGGCCTTCCCCAATGCTTGCCACTTCGATCGGTCCCGGGCCTCTCGCATCCAGCACTTGCCAGCCGTCCTGCAAATCGTCACTCCACCTGGTCTGAGGACGTCCTACAATACCTACCCTACGTTTGCTGAGACACGGTCTCCACTTCAGAACTCATTTACCCCAACGGTTATCGGTTCTGCGACTGATGTGGCCAGCCCACTGGCACTTCAGCTTACTGATCCGGTGAGCTCTGTCGGTAACTTTGGTTCTCTGCCGGATCACCTCATTTCGGATCCGATCTCGCAGAGAGACGCAGAGCATAGCCCTTTCCATAGCTCGCTGAGCGACCTTCAACTTGTGGACTAGCCGTACCGTGAGTGTCCACGTTTCGGCTCCTTATGTCAACTATAAACAACGGGGAAATTTAGAAATAACTAGGTACTCATTTTATGATGATTCCCTGAAGTTTAGTATCTTTTTTGGGAGTATATAAATGGAATTTTAAAAGAACACTTGCGCAACAACGGATGTACTTGCGTATGCACCGGCTTATACTTAATTTCCGGTTTGGCTTCGAAGCTTCGCATTCGCTAGCTTAAAGACTTTTATGTGAGCTTTTAAGTTGAAAATCGATTTTCATGTAAATAAGCCGGGTAGCGATATCTTTCACATTTTTGAAATTTAGCCATGATCCCTTGAAATATTATGGCTATGATAAGCTGATAAATAATTATCGAGATTACAAAGAAGAAAGATTACTAATTTATTCGGTGCCAAAATCTTGTAAACGTCTTTTGCCGTACAACTGTCATTGGGGGATTCGCCTAACCTCGTTTGGTAGGCGATCCTCTTTTATCCTATCATCTTTGCACTCCCAGCCAACCTCCCGTGGTGCATCCTGCCGAATAACAAACGAGGCGCTGGCAACCGACCGGTGGCGGTATAAACATCACAATCGAAGGCGTAGCTAACTACCACAGACCGATGACGGGCAGCAGCGTTACCGGAGCGAAAAGCTACGCCCTGCGATCGCCAACCCGCCTCCCCAGCGTAGCGATTATGGGTATATTGTCCAGATGTTTGCCCTAAGTGGCGGACAACTGGAGAGGCCTATGTCCAGCAGTGGACTGTAATAGGCTTATGATGACTGTTGGTCATTACGGTGGCTAGAAAAACCCTATTTTCTTAGTTGAAGCTGTAAAATTTTAAGAAGTCTCTTAATTGGCTTCTACGAGACCCACAAGAAGTCATTAGGCGGCGGCGGTGATTTGAATTCTTTATATACTAGTATTGTATTCTTTTACCGCACAGATTAGACTCTATGCAAGACAATCCCAACCAAATTAAGATATTCCGTTCAAGTGCCGTGGTGCAGCCATTCAAATTATGCATTCAAAAGCATTAAGCCTCTAATAGAAACCATTTACATTACGCCTCTGCAAACGGGCATCGTCACCAAAGCAATTTAATCTAAATGTACGATAAAATGAACTTATCAAACAGTTTAATGAAGAATCCGATGGTAGGGTTTGCAGAATAAATTGTTCGACGATGTGACGATTGGTTTGGTTTAGTGGTAGGGAACGAACCCTCCGATATTATGGTAGTGGGTTCAATCCATGCACAGTACAAGCATTTGTGTGCATGAACGAACATGTCAATTTGTATTGGTCTAGGTATTTCATTATTGGGATGTAAAGGAGCGGTCTATCATCTTTTCGCTCCAAGCCAACCTCACCTGCCCGTGGTGCATCCTGCCGAATAACAAACGAGGCGCGGTCAACCGACTAGTGGCGGTATAACCATCACATTGAAGGCGTAGCTCAATATCACAGACCGATGACGGGCAGCAGGCGTTACCGGAGCGAGAAGCTACGACCTGTGATCGCTAGCTTGAAATTAATTGCCTTCCTTCGCATAGTATTGTTAGTTTCCATGGACATATTGTTTTTTTTTTTTTTTTTTTTTATAGTGGCTCGACATAATGGCTTCCCTACGCCTGATGGAAAGCGAAAGAGAAGCCCAAGTCGCTGTGACAACGGGCAAGTAACTGGTCAGTTACTTGTCAGTTGCCACCGCCATGCCGGCCCAACCCTAACCCCCCACGAGCTCCGGAAACCCTACTCACCGGCAGAAACACGACCCAGAGGTCATTTGACTGCGGTATTCTATAGGGCGGAGGTCCTTCCCCGGACGGGCGGCTCAATTCGAGCGAAGATTCGCTATGCCCTACCTCTCTTTGTAAATACGGGTGTTAACATAACTTTTTTGCTAACGCTCCACCCCGACCAATGGTACTGCACTATCGAACGCGACATGTCCATTCAGCGGCAACAATACTATCACATTCCTAGTTCCCGAGCCGCAGCTCTATAGAGTCCTACCTTTATTGACGCCTGGCTCCTGGGCTAATTATAACTTTGCGCCATTACACGTGAAGTTTAAAAGGTGCTAAGTATCCGATGTTATGGAACTTGTTACAATGAGTTTGTACTGTGGAGTCCGTTATAAGGGTATCTCGTACTATGGTTTGGGGTTTCGTTCGCATTGTGTGAGGTGAAAGTTGTAGGTGTTTGTTTGTTTAACAGTATTGACTGGCTCGGTGGCTCAATTGGTAGTGACCCCTGCCTTCTGAACCAAAAGTCATGGGTTGGATTCACGAATGTTTGTCCCGGGTGGGAACCCGGGACAAACATTCGTGTGATAAACACTTGTGTTTGTTCCGTGTCCGGGTGTTTATATTTGTATTCAAGTATTTATTTGTGGTACCTTCGTTGTTCTGATACCCATAACACAAGTGCTTAAGCTACTTACTTTGGGATCGGAGCAATGTATGTGATGTTGTCTGATATTTGTCTGATATTTATTGAACAAGGCTGAACATATGATGGGAGAGGGGAACAATAACGTAGACGATAAAGGGAACTCGATTTTTACTAATTCAGAACTTAGTTTAAGGAGAGATCATCAAGATCATCAACCTTATCCAATCCATTGCTGGATATGCCTCCAGTAGTTTTTTTTTATAGTAGCTCGATATAATGGCTTCCCTACGCCTGATGGAAAGCGAAAAAAGCCCATGTCTCTGTGACAACAGACAAGTAACTGGTCAACTGTCTAGTAGCCATAGTACAAGCTTCGGCTTAGTTTGGGGCTAGATGGCTCTGTGTGGCCCAGCGTGGCATGTCTTGGGTTATTTATTTATTACTATTATTTAGTTACCTGTCAGTTGCCACCGCCATGCCGGCCCAACCCTAACCCCCATCAAGTAGATTGCCACTTTGGGCAAAGATGTGGGCGGGTTGGTGTTTTCGGGGCGTAGCTTCTCGCTCTAGTGACGCTGCTGCCCGTCATCGGTCTGTGGTATTTAGCAGCTCATAGAAAGTACGATTTCAGTTTGCACAAACTATTCGCAAACTGATAAAACACCCTATTATCAAACATCGAAATAAGTTAAGAATTTTGGCGCGTTTATTTATTATTCAGTACTGGCAATAGCTTAAAGTAGGAAGTAAGATAACTTTGCCCACGTAAGCAGCGGTACCTACTTTCAATCCGGGCCATCAGTATAAAACTTAAGTTAAGTCTCCCAGAGATATTGCCCGCTCAACGGTAAAGGAAAACATCAGGAAACTTTGCTTTGTATAAGAAAAATTTAAGGCATGTACTTAATAAAACTGTATAGAACATACATATACGTATATCTCTTGGTTTCAAAATATCTTTCTCGTAACGTATCGTTTTATTAGGTTCAATTTGTCAATTGACACCTTACCCCTTCTGATCCTTCTTTCCGGACGATGAGTCCGGTGGTTTAGTGAGTATTTCCACAGGGTCGGTGGCTCAATTGGTAGTGACCCCTGCCTTCTGAACCAAGAGTCGTGGGTTCGATTCCCACCCGGGACAAACATTCGTGTGATGAACACTTGTGTTTGTCCCGTGTCTGGGTGTTATTATTTGTATTTAAGTATTTATTTGTGGTACCTTCGTTGTTCTGATACCCATAACACAAGTGCTCAAGCTACTTACTTTGGGATCGGAGCAATGTATGTGATGTTGTCTGATATTTATTTTATTTATTATTTATTTATTTCCCGCCTCACTTCCATCTTTTCGAGGCGGTGATGAGTCCCACATAACTCGTTCCGCTCCCCATGGCGGTGGGCATGTCTAAATACATTTTAACCGGATTTTAAAAAAAATGGTCGTAATCATTTAGAAAAAATAAACACCTTTATCGCACTAACGACCTTTTCAACCCTTGATACATTCCCGTGGTTCCCACAACAAGTACTCGTTCCGTTTAAAGGCAAAAAGTACATAATTAGGGTGCAACCAAAACAAGAAGTGCTGGCAGCCAATTAATTAGGCGCTGGAGCACATCCGAGCAAGTTGCGCCGAGTTTGTGTACTAGCGCTAAATGAACGCGCCGGATCGCTATAAAATGTGGATACTGGTTGTTGCTTGCTTTAAGTCTTGTAGCCTGCAGTATGGGGCTTTAGAATACTATCCAGGTATTACTGCCTCCCTCCTGGCCTCTCCCGTCGCTCCCCCCCAGGGTGGGAGCTTGGTGGGCCTGCCTTAAAGACAGACAGCGCTGGCGGTGCCAAGGTAGTATAGGTAAAGCCAAGGTCCCTTGGCACCGTCCCTATAGGCGCATGACGGAGGGGCCGGGGTTTTTAGTGGGTATTCCCTGCCTCTCTTCCATCCTGAGGCAGGGTGCCGTCCTCCCACTCAAGAGGACGGCGTGAGTCCCACATACCCCGTCACTAAGTAAAAGCATTTTCCCCGGCATAAAAAAAAAGGTATTACTGCCTGTATGTACCTACGGGTACCTATTAAATTTTTTTAGTCTATTAAGTACTAGTCTTCTCGTAAGCGTCCACTGACTGACCTACGCTGCCGAAACGTGGACGCTTACCCGTTTGGGTGGGTCACGTTGATTGTCGACCTTAGGTTTACGACACTGTGGCAGAGATAACGTAAAGATGACGTGACGGAGTCTACCAAATACTGGCCAGCCCAATCTAATACTCCTATCGGCAACCTAATTATCAGACAAATAAGGACTTATACGAGTACATACAAGACCAGCTAATTATACAAAACGGACATGGCACTACCGGGAACAAGCGATGAGACCCGGAGTGCTCCAACTTTCCGCTCGTACAAAAAAAATCCACCGCGTGGAGGTAATAAAGCTAATTAACTCATTAGTATGATAAAACTGTCGCGGGAGCCGCGAGCGCAGATAGCTTGGCAAGTTCTCTTTGCGAAAGTGTATAGGCAAAACGGTGTAAGTCGAAAATTTCAAATTTGGAAAAGGAATGGGCCTGATGAGGTAAAAAATGTAATTAATCCGTCTTTTACATACCATTTGAGATTTGTGCATTACAATCAAATTTTAGTAATCCCAATCAAAGAACTTCTTGTTCAAAGGTGTTTTAACTTGTGGGGACATGCGTGTTAACAGTTAGGGGCAGCGCAGACGACAGACTATCCGTGACGCACTTTTTAGGGTTCCGTAATGACAAAAACGGAACCCTTATAGATTCGTCATGTCTGTGTGTCTGTCCGTCCGTATGTCTCAGCCAGCTTATTCCGAAACTATTAGAGCTACATTATTGAAATTTGGTATGTAGATGTATTCTGTAAACTGCATTAAGATTTTAAAGTTGAGACTGTTCCAAAGTGGTAAAATGTGTCGTCCCCCCCCCCCGTAACTTCTGAAATATATGCAGAATAAAACTGAAAAAAGTATATGATGTGTATTACTATGCAAATTATTATATTACTATGAAAGTTGGTTTGAATGAAATCTAGATAGCAGTTTTTTTTAAACGTCATAAATCAAATTACCTAATTTTTTTCATTCAATCAGTGGTACGGAACCCTACGTGCGCGAGGCCGACTCGCACTTGGCCGGTTTTTGCAATTATATGTGCGCTCTTTTTAAATGTCTCAGACGCAGACTCTATCGCACAAAAAACTCTGTCGTCTGAGCTGCCCCTTAGTGAAAATCCCGACTAGAAAATGTAGGTACCTATCTTTTTTATTTTTTTTAATCCTCATCCGACTGCTGTCCGAAGACCCCCCTAAGTTTCTCCACACATCGTGATCCATCGCCAGCATTTGTCAAAACAAAATATTTCCTGAGTTACAGTATTTTACCTTTGCAACGTAACTACGCCAATTATAAAGTGACGAAAGTTGCATTAGGTTTTTTATGAGAGTTGAAGATACCTAGGTATCTACTTTTAAGATCGACGAAAGAGTTTTTATAGATATAGTGGCTTTAACTGAAACAAAATCATGAACATTTTTTTGACTTCGACCAAATTCAAACATGTAAATTTTTAGGCAGTCGACTAAACCATCAAAGAATATAATAAAGTGGGATAGGTAATAAAGTTAATCCAAATCCTAAACGATTATGTTTCTCAATTAAAATCGGTTCCTTTAATATCACTTTATACAACTTCCATCCTATTATATTAAGCGCTTGGATTTAAGTACCATAATGGGTCTGAATTACGACTCTCTTTGTGATATAAATGAGCCTAAAGAGCTATAATTCAAGACCATTTCAGGGAGATAATTTGTTTTTAAATAAAAATACAATAAAAAAGTTCTGAACGAGATCAAAGAACTTAAGAATATAAGATTAAAGTTGAAGAGTGTGGCAATCAAGGACTTTTCGGGCTATCATAAGTAGGTATACGTAAATATCAAGTTGAATGCAGAACCGAAACTTACGTGTAACGCTGTGTTAGAAGTATGTAAGTTAGTCCTAACAATACCAGCTTCCTGTTTAAAATGTGGAGCAGGGTTTCCCAGTTACTCGTCACTTTGGGCAAACAACCAGAGGCTTTACCCATAATCCCCACGCTAAGCAGGCGGGTTGGCGATCGCTGCGGTGACGCTTCTGCCCGTCATCCGCCTGTAATTAGCGCCTACGCCTTTAACTGTGATGGCTATACCGCCACCAGTCCATTACCAGAGCCTCTTTTGTTTTGCATGCACCACAGGCAGAACCTTTTCTACATTTCAAGGTTTCCTAGTAAACAAATATTCTCCTATACCCACGAGGCATCACGTTAGTTGCGTAACCAAATCGATATAAAACACGAGTCAGTTTTTAAATTCGCCAGTCGTTTAGTATTCTCGCCGCGGTTCCGTATAGGCCGGTAACTTCGGCAGGCACGTTTTAACTTTCCCCCTCAAAGAGTTACTTGATTTGTGAATTTTTGCATCTAGGTGAATGTGGGCAAATGAACCCAGGGGAATCGGAAACTCGTGTCCCTCAGGACGCAAGTTTACGGTTCAATCAGTATGGTTTCATATTGTGGTTGTGAGAATGAAAGTTTTAGGGAGTTAAGAAGATCCGGGTAGTTTTGATACTTTGAATAGAGAATATGAATAACTTTTTTTTTATCAATTCTTAAAACTTTTGTCGTAAATTATAGGAATATCAAAGATTTATTATTTACTTAATGAACTCACCCTCACATAAACATGGGATGTAAGGGTAAGCGACCCATCATCTTTTAACAAACTACACTAACCTGCCCGTGGTGCATCCTGCTGAACAGACGAGGCTCCGGCCGCCGCCGCGCCTATTGGAGGCGGTATATAACCATCATGATGGAAGGCGTAACTAAACACCATAGGGTGCTTAGCTACGTCCTCTATCGTGACCGATGACGAGCAACAGCGCCACCGGACAGCTACGCCCTGCGATCTCCAACCCGCCTGCCCAACGTGGCGATTACGCGTAAAGCCTTCAGATGTTTGCCCAAAGTGGCGAACAATTAGAGAGATACATAATAATATCAATTTTTAAATTGCGTTGTGTCAGAAATTCGCGCACTAAAAGTACAACAGTTGCAGCTCAACCCTCGTAACACAAAAAGAGTATTGTGTGGAAGGTTAAAACTGCCAAACGCACTGCATTGCTAACTGGCGCAACACCAACGCAAGCACCAGTGGCCCCCAATTAATTAGTTCCGGGAGTTTGTTTGCACTTTAAAATGTAGATAGAGGTCGTTATGAACTTTGAATTAAAAAAACGGGTGAGTAGAAAAGAAATATTTGTGTGGGCTATTTTTGACAAGAGAGGTAGGGCAAGAGATGTAGGGCAAGAGAGGTAGGGCAAGAGAGGTAGAGCAAGAGAGGTAGGACAAGAGAATAGAGATAGGGCAAGAGAGGTAGGACAAGAGAATAGAGATAGGGCAAGAGAGGTAGGACAAGAGAATAGAGATAGGACAAGAGAGGTAGGGCAAGAGAGGTAGGGAAAGAGAGTTAGGGCAAGAGAGGTAGGGCAAGAGAGGTAGGACAAGAGAATAGAGATAGGGCAAGAGAGGTAGGGCAAGAGAGGTAGGGCAAGAGAGGTAGGGCAAGAGAGGTAGGGCAAGAGAGGTAGGGCAAGAGAGGTAGGGCAAGAGAGGTAGGGCAAGAGAGGTAGAGCAAGAGAGGTAGGGCAAGAGAGGTAGGGTATAGCGAATCTTCGTTAGATTTGAGCCACCGGCCCAGATGAGCACCTCCACACTTTAGAATACCACAGCTAAGTGACCTTCGGGTCGTGGTTCCAGGGCATAGGCAGCTTGGGGTTAGAGGTGGGGAACGCGCGTGTGATACATATCTGGTGTTGCAGGCGTCTATAAGCTGCGGTAACCGCTTAATATCAGACAGGACGTAGGCTTGTGTATAACAAAGAAAAACAAAATATATTCTTTGATGACTTTAAAAAATATATACAACAACCTTCAATTATCGTTCCATCAATTTGGCTAGTTAACTTATTAATTTTTTCATTAATTAACATGTATCTTGAGTGACAGCCATTACAGAAACAGACTCATTCGTATTCAAAAGGCCACTGTGGTAATGTTATTAGCTCTGCTGTTTTCGTAGAACGGACACGTTATAATAATTGTGCTGACATTTTGTCTGTTAACTTGATTAGTTTGTCAGCTGCTAGAATTAAGCGGTGATTCGGGAAAGTCGTCTAAAAATTCCTCGTGATTCTGAGAAGGAACGGACTTGTTATTACTAGTATACTAATATGGATGACATAATGACTGTCTTGATGACAGTGGTTGATATAAAAATTGTGTAAGATTTAGGCTCCCCGCAAAACAATTATCATGAAAATGTTTACAATTTTGACAATTTTTATTGTAGTAGGGCATAATGGCTTCCCACGCCTGATTGAAAGCGAAAGAGAAGTGGGGAGGTGACGGTGACGGGCAGATGCCCGCGGTGCTGGTAGCTTTACCAATAATAATATGGAATATGGAAGATATACCCATAATTGCCACGCTAGGCAGTCGTTTTGGCAATTGCAGAGCGTAGCTTCTCACTTCGGTGACACTACTACTACTACTTACATGTCTGTTTGTATTGGTCTGGGTGTTTTCTATCTATAAATATTTATTTACAAAAAAAAATGTATCTAAGTAAGTTTATTAGTTGTCTAGTACCCATAGTACAAGCTTCAGCTTAGTTTGGGGCTAGGTGGCGCTGTGTGGCCCAGCGTGGCATGTCTTGGGTTATTTATTTTATTTTACTGCTACCCATCATCGATTTGTACATATTTAGCTACGCCTTCAATCCTGATAGCTGCATGGAATACATTGCGCATTCACACAATGTATTGCTAGAGGTCTAACTTAAAATTTAGGCATTTTATATGAAAGTCCGTTATTTTTCCATTATTTTATCCACGCGTGCGATACCGCTGGCACAGCTAGTTTCAGAATAAATCCTGAAGGCACATAGTCCATTACCAAATGTAAGTCGCTAACTGGTTGACGGGCCGAGTTGTTCGTATGCGCGCGGACGCTGCGGTAATACCATTAGTTACCGAATGGCCACGAAGCGGACATGTTATAATAATTCTGTTGCCGTTTGTCCGCTCGTGCTTAACGTGTTTTGTTCCAGTTGCGAACTACGTGACGCGAGATTAGTGAGCGTTTCCATATTTATTTTCGTGCAGTACTGGAAAAAAAATGTTTCTTTTTATAGTAGCTCGGCTTACCTACGCCTGATGGTAAGCGAAAGAGAAGCCCAAGTGGCTCTGACAACGGGCAAGTAAGTTGTCAGTTACCTGTCAGTTGCCACCGCCATGCCGGCCCTACCCTGATCCCCCACGAGCTCCGGAAACTCTACTCACCGGCAGAAACAAGACCCAGAAGTAATTTTTTTTAGTCCTCTGTGTTTTTATCTGGAATCAGTTTTCCACTATAAGCAGATGAGTTCCAGGCTTTTTGTCAGGTATCAGGCCTCCCCCAGCGAGGACAGGCCCTCTTATTGTGTATTGCAATGGCACTACAATATGTCCTTTCTGAGATTCATTGTCCTTGCTCCTAAAATTTAGTTCCTGTTATTTTAGGAGCGAATCCGGCTTCCGTAGTCGATTCCTTCCTTTATTTATCTTGTTTGGTTTTGTTAAGGCTTTGGTCCGCTTTATAAGGATATTTTTTTATCATAGATACGAGTATATGACGTGAACAAATACAAAGACAAATACAATACAATTTAATATATTATTATGACATGCCGTGGTAGTTTCTGACATATTTAAAATCTAATGCCTTTCGGCCGTATTCAGCCCATAAGGCTTTGAAAATAATAATTAAGTTTCACCATCGGAGGACACTGCAAGGAGACTTTACAGCGATGGTTCTAAAAACTCACACAAAGTGTGCTCTCACAGTACAGCTAACAGCTAATTATGGAATTAAATAAAAAAAATTGCCCAACTCTTTCTATCTGCTGAGCTCAGCTCATCTCCCTTTGCTAGTTGTAAAGTACATACATGTTATTATGTTAAGTTGTTATAGCTGTCTAGAAATTATTATGTATGTACCCAATTAGCAATAAACATTATTTCATTCATTCATTCATTTCATTCATTCTTTATGTCCATAAGTGTGGCCGTACATGGACTGCTTCAAGCAGCTAAGAACCGACTGTTTCAAGCCGCGACCGCGCAGTGAACTATAGAAGCGGTCGCGACTGCCTGCTCAAGCGGTCCTATGTACTTCAGCGTAAGTTCACCGTTCTCCACCAGTTGGTCTGTTTGAAGCAGTCCGTGTACGGCCGTTTTTACCGTTATGATTTTTTTTAAACATACGCTCATCACCATCATCAACAGTCTTTGGCAGTCCACTGCTGGACAATAGGCCTTTCCAATAGGCTCATCATCACGTATGTATGTAAGACCAAGACGTAGTGTTTATCAGGCGATATCAAGAGAGGTAGGGCATAGCGAATCTTCGCTCGAATTGAGCCGCCCGTCCGGGGAAGGACCTCCACCCTATAGAATGCCGCAGCCAAATGACCTTTGGGTCGTGTTTCTGTCGGTGAGTAGGGTTTCCGGAGCTCATGGGGAGGTTAGGGTTGGGCCGGCATGGCGGTGGCAACTGACAGGTAACTGACCAGTTACTTGCCAGTCGTCACAGCGGCTTGGGCTTCTCTTTCGCTTTCCATCAGGCGTAGGGAAGCCATTATGTCGAGCCACTGTAAAAAAAGATAAAAATAAAAAAGCCCTAATCTATGACAGCAACACACGAGGGAACGAAACCCTCGTCATTACAAAACCGTCACCACAAGATTTGACCCGTACGTGGCCATTAGTACCCGTAAAACACAATGCTTTCCGGATATTTTGACGACCAGGTTGGGACGTTTGGTACGGTAATAGTGAAGGCTGCCTATCACACAGCCCCCACACAGTACAAACATTTGTGTGATATAAAAAAACCGGCCAAGTGCGAGTCGGACTCGCGCACGTATGAAAATCTTAATGCGGTTCACCGAATACACCTACCTACTTACCAAATTTCCACAGTATAAGCTCATATCATTACGGAGAAAAGTGGCTGTGACATACGGACGGACTATATAAGTAAGTATTTTAATTGTCTAGTATTTTCTAGCTTCGGCTTAGTTGAGTATGACGATGTATAATTTAGCGTGGCATGGGTGGGTAGGTACTAGACCACAGATATACTTACTAGGTACTTGGGTGTTTCCTATGTAGCAAACATCCAGACGAATACAAACAAATAGATATGTACGTTCACATAAGTGTTTTTACTGTGCTTTCACTGCCGATGAACCAAACTGATCGTCAAATAATAGCTTATTTTTGTCAATATCTAATATTATTAATTTATTTTCACTCTCATACCTTCATCCGCTTCTTATCAAAGCCACGTTTTACAAAGTCCCACCACCCCACAAAGATTACGGCCTGTAATTTATTATAATAGACTTCAAGCGGTTTAGTGAACTGAACTGTGTCATATTACAATGAGTTTCCAAATAGGATTTCCTCTCGATATTAAAATGCCTCTCAACATTTTGCGGATTTAGGCATTGACGAATAAAACGTTTGCTTTTCATGCCCTTTTCCTTGATCTTATAATGTTCTTGTGTATTTTGCATCCTTATATAATAAGGATGCAAAATACATGCTAAGAGAGCTAGGGCATAGCGAATCTTCGCTCGAATTGAGCCGCCCGTCCGGGCAAGGACCTCCACCCTATAGAATACCGCAGCGAAATGACCTCTGGGTCGTGTTTCTGCCGGTGAGTAGGGTTTCCGGATTTCAAGGGGGGGTCAAGGTTGGCGGACATGGCGGTGGCAACTGACAAGTAACTGACCAGTTACTTGCCAGTTGTCACAGCGGCTTGGGCTTCTCTTTCGCTTTCCATCAGGCGTAGGGAAGCCATTATGTCGAGTAACTATAAAAAAAAAAACATGCTCTGCTCTTTCTGAAAATTGGTAGTTTCAAATGGTCAAATTGAATTTTATTCTTTGAGGCTTTGGATACCAGAGCGATAGCTAAGGTATACAAACAGGGATATAGCAAATAGGAACCGTTTTAATGATGCAAGTTCCAAGGACTCGCACAGCACGTTTCGCCTCTATTTTCATAGTCATCATCATCCTCATCAGCCTATTGCAGTCCACTGCTGGAGAAAGGCCGCAAATGTGCGCTTTGATCAAACAAAAGGTTTTACCCATAATCGCCACGCTGGGCAGGCGGGTTGTCGATCTTCATTGAACGAAAGGTCAAACTATGGAACTCTTCGCCGGGCTCCTTGTTCCCTGAGAGTTACAATCATTCGATGTTCAAGGCGAGAGTGAATCAGTTTTTGCTGGATATCCATCGTTGGTACATATCTCTTACCATGAGGCGAACTGCAGTCAAGCGTCAGAATCATCATCATCCTAGCCTTTTTCCCGATTGTCTCAGGGTCGGCTTCCCAAACTGAGAGATTTGGCGAGGGCTAAGCTTTTACACAGAGCGACTAGCGTCAGAATGTAATACCAAAAAAAGTATTATAATTATTTTTAAGTGATCATACTTCACAATACGTAGCTCCAACATTTCGTCATGCGAACATCCCGTCATGTTATCTTATACAAAGCTATTCGTTTAACATAAGGACCGCCACTAATCACCAAGCCAACAAAACAAAAAAAAAACCATAACACTCCAATCCCGACAAGGGAGATAAGAAAACAAAAACCACACTCGGAAACGGGGATCGTTACACTGGCGGCCAAAGAAAAACCTTATTATGGTCCATTTGTACACAAAACGGCGAAATATTTATCAGGGTCAAGGGGAGAACATGAGAAATGATATTTTCAACGCGTCTGAATAAAACGTGGCCGAGTCGAAGGGAATACCTCGCGAATATTCGAGTGTTTGGTGGCGTCGGCGAGTGAATACCAAAGAATTGGTCCGGATTAGGCCGTGTCCACCGTTTAGTCACAGAATATCTAAAGTATCTTGAACGTCTTGACATTTCGACACTGTTTTGCCTTTTGTGAGTTAAGACTTTAACAATATAACGTGGCTCTGTAATGACTGTGCCAAAATAAATGAAAAAAAGCAATTCTAAAATGTCCAATTTTCAACTTAATCAGTGACTGATTGAGTGGGAAGTAGATACCAGGAGCGCATGGATATATTTCTTCTATTTACACAGAAAAGTAAGAATGAGAAGTCAAAGACTAAATTATTGTCTTTGAGATAATTTAAGTATCTTCAGAACTAACGTAACGCAAATTACTAGGTATAAACTCGTACATCCTCCGTAGCTATGCACTCCTGATAATTTTCACTCAATCTGTAACTAATCATGTTTATTGTTAAGATGGAAATTGGACATACTTGCAACAACTTGGATATTCTACGACCTATACCAGTGTCCATGTCGCAGGCAAATACTATAATTCGCTCGTATACGAACGGCGTCGGCAGTTTACAAAGATAAATACGTGTTATAAAATGCCGAAGGCAAATTGTCATCGCATCAACGTCGACTTGGTTTTTGTATTAAGGTGACCATGATAACAGAAATGAAACAGGGTTTTTAATCATTTTATTTAGGTATTTAAGATTCATAATAGAATATTATTAAATTATTGACTACGAAAATAAATTCGTCGATTAAATAAGCATGAAATCGAAACCGTAACCAAACAAAACCTGCACTAAATGGTACCGTGTGAGAACATATTCTCCCTAATCTTAGGATCCTTAATATACATAGTAAACTGACCAAGAATTACCTATTAAATAAACAAGACATTCAGTGGTAATAACAAAAATAAATTCAATAATGTTTCTTTGTTTCACTTATTCTGCTAGGCTTAAACAAGCATAAAACCATCAGCGAAACAATTGATTTACAGCGAATCAAAATACAATGCATTTTATTGCAATTTTTTATTCCACTTTACCAGTTTCCATGGACACCCTAGCGTTTTTACGTGCTGGATAACCTCGAATAGTTTTGTTTTTTTTCCACGGTGTTTTCGGAGCCCCCTTTGTGATTAGTTTAATTTCAATAGTTTCCTATAATACTAGCCCCTAAAATCTATTTGAAACAGCCGATATTAGACATATTTTTAATATTTTTTTTCTTCCACACTTTCACTGTTGACCGCCATATTGGTTTTAGAGTCTAGTAGCGCCAGGGCGCGGTAAAATTTGGTACTAATTGGAACGATATGCCGAGGCAATTTGTAATCGGCTGTAATATCGTAGCTCGGCATATTAGAAAATGAACGACTTCTTACATACGGCGTACGGCATTTTATATAACCAATTTGTCTTTGTAAACTGCCGACGCCGTTTGTATACGGGCGAATTATAGACTTTGCCTGCGACATCCACATATAATACACGTTGCATCCAAGATATGGCTAATTATTTTACTTTTACACAAGTGCTTCTATAATCAGGTCAATGTATGTGATGCTGTCAGCTACTCATTTATTTATTACTATCCTTCATCATCGTAACTTTGCTCGCGTTTCAGAGTATAGCTAGTATAATCGTACAAGTCTTCACGGCGGTAGCAACTGACAATTGATATGGTTAGGTTACATGTCTGTTGACCCTATTTTTTCTGAACCTTATGGGTATCAAATAGGCTACTTTTTTATACTAGGAATAGAATAGTTATTTATTTAGCATCACACGTTTTGTTACATAATAAAGTGACAGAAAACAAGCAATTGCGCTGATACTAAATAGGCATCTCGCTTAGCATGTGCCGAGGCGTGCCAGCACGATCCCCTTTTCATCCAAGAAAAGCGTAAAAATATCCAAATCACTGTGGCAACTGATGGGCATCTATAACCCAATACTGTTAGTTGCCACTGCCATACCAATATTTGTATTCTATTCTCTTATCCTGCTGAACACGCCCTTACCTATCCCACCCGCTTGGTATTCGATATCTGTACCCGGAACTTTTCTAAGGTATAATTTCACTTGTGAATAATTTTCTGTGCGTTCCCGGGAATAAATTGACATCGCAGGATGTCTGCCTGGTAATTCCAAACGTTGTCTAAGATTCTGGAAGATGTTACTTTAAAGTTGTATAATATCTTAGATAATGATCTCTTATGTCTTATTAATTAACGACTATATTAGTATGGTTTAGTGGTGATGAATCAAATGCTACCTCGTATGTAGTGGTCGTAGGTTCGATCTCCGCATAGGACAAATATTTGTGTACACGAACAGCGTGTTTGCTATGTATACCTAATAAGTATTTATTTACAAAAAATCATCTAAGAAAGTTTTTCAGTTATTTAATACCCATAGTACAAGGTTCGACTTAGTTTTGGACTAGATAGCGCATGTCTTGGGTTATTTCTTTTTATTTATGCAGCTTTCCCAAACCACTAACCCAAATTGATCGTAAATGGTACAGGTTCTTATCTGTAAAATAAATACTAGGAATTGTTCTAACAGTATTTAGAATGTATCATGTTTGACACAAAATAATTTAAAAAGTATTGTGCGTCTTGATGAAATAGGTTAATATTATTTGCAGCCTTGTAGATCACGAAGGTCAGGCCCTAAAATGTTACTGTACGTCTTTTATGGCACCTTTAAACAAACAATTTTCGGAGTCAATGGCACAACAATAAATATAACAATAACTGCTTATAGCGCCATCAGGAAGTATGAGCCCGGCAAAAAGATCTCGTTAGCACCATAGTACAAGTGATAAGTAGTAAAACGCTACAAATATCTGACTTCTATATTCTATTGGCAATAGCATTTTCCAAACCGAAGAAGGATTTTTTATGACACAGAGGGCAAAGGGACCTTAAAGTCACCTGACCAAAATCTCAAGAAATATATTTGTTGACTCTCACGGCATCTACTGATTTTTTATGAGGCAATGATTCGTATTATTTATCCGTGAGAAGTTTGTAATGTGACTAATACTTTGGAAACTTCCTGATTTTCTTTACATTTTTTCCTTGTTGTAATACTATTATTACTTAGAGAACCATACAATTAAGCAGTTGGTTGGCAATAACTCATTTGTGACACTGGCCGCAAAATTTTGATAAGGCGGTCGCTAAAATAACGCCCACTCTCCGAAGCTTTTGATAGGTACTTGTTTGTTTGGCATAGGTTTAAACATAGTAATAATACCTCAATGTTTTTACATACATTGTACTCAAAACACAATGTATATGTTTATTCTCCCGAATAATTTTTGACTATTTTTCTTGCTTATACTGTGACCCAAATACTTATAGAGCGTTACAGAACATTTGCTAAAATACATCTCGGTTCACGACCTCTTGATCGCATTACAAGTCCGACAAATCTTGCAAATTATATCGCGTTGAAGCTTATTAATAAAACATTTTATTTCAATAAGCAAGTACAAAATCTAATATGATGTCCTTATTGTAACTGACTGTTAATAACAGTAGTTAGGGGCTGAAGTTGTGAAAGAAAGGCTTTAAAAATTAGCTTAAGACTTTGACCGCCGAGAAACAAGAAGCTAAGTTAAGCTTGAGTGCCTTAGAATGCTAAAATATATTTTATGCTGTCTGTCCTTCCCTATAACATCATCATCAGCCTCTAACAGTCCACTGCTGGACATAGGCCTCTCCCATCATTCGCCACTTTAATCGATCTTGGGCTTCATACATCCAGCACTTATCATCATCATCATCAGCCTATTGCAGTCCACTGCTGGACACAGGCCTCTCCAGTTGTTCGCCACTTAGGGCCAACATCTGGAGAATATACCCATAATCATCACGCTGGGCAGGCGGGTTGGCGATCGCAGGGCGTAGCTTTCCGCTCCGGTGACGCTGCTGCCCGTCATCGGTCTGTGTTATTTAGCTACGCCTTCAATTGTGATGGTTACACCGCCACCAGTCAGTTGCCAGCACCTCGTTTGTTGTTCGGCGGGATGTACACGGGCAGGTGAGGTTGGCTTGGAGCGAAAAGATGATGGGTCGCTCCCTTACATCCCTAGCACTTATCATCCTTGCACTATTCTATTTGTTTCTAATTTGAAAATTTCCCCCCCAACTTAATACATACTTATAACACTACGTATCGTTATTCAAACCACATCGTTACTGAACAGACGGTACGAAACAACCTAATTTCACCGAAGTGCTGACTTACGGAATTGCTTAACTAGTATTTCCTTAGAAAACATTTGCCAATTACGTTCATTTCTTCCTTGAACAATATTTACCGAGTGGGGGGTTCATAGGAATTAATGTGGCACCCCTAATGAAAGCTGTCATGCGTGAAAGTAAACATTAGGGCCCTGTACAAATAGACATTAAAGTCTTGTGTCGGATATAAGGTTTATACACAGCATCTAATGCATGTTTAAGCCATTGTAGAATACAAAGCACTGACTCATTTCTTCCCATAATATGAGTTGTCGACTAAGGTTTGGTATTATGTCCTGAGTTTGCGCCCACGCGCGATGAGCGCAACCATTCATTGGGGCGTAACGGTGTGTGGGTGCAGCCACACCGTTGCACAAAGTCCACCCGGGGAACATTCTATTGCTCCCCGGAGCCAGGTGTAGGGGTACTTTCCTTTCCGGGACCAGTACTGCCGGTCGCTTGTCATCTGGCCAGGACAGGCAGGGTCGAGGTCGCATACTTCTGTGCTTCGAATTCCTGCAAGTTGCTGGCCACTGGCTACACTGGGGGTTAAGTGGGTATGTTCTCCTATTGTGGGAGAAGTGAGTTCCACTCACCACGCCAACTTCGTTAGCGTGAAAGGGCGTCAAGCATTCTCTTAAAAAAGTTTAATTTCCTCCTACGCTAATGTCGGTCAAGCGACGAATACTAATGTGATACTGCTATGAAGCATTGCATTGCAACGATGTCATGTTATCCCGTGGGTATCGTAGAAGACAAAAAAGGGAATATCAGACAAGGGGCAGCAGCGTTTACCTGGGTACAAATAAAACCTACTACGGTCACCCACCCACCTGCCAATCTTGGCGACTAAGGCAAACGCCTCCATGACAATTGTCATGATATTTTTACCCTCTTTAGCCTGACGTTTCAGCCGAGTTACAACGGCCGTGGCCACGGGCAGGATCGAAACTATTTTTGGCAATAGACTAGCAAGACTGAAACAATAGGCTTCTAGGCAAAATTGAAAGGACATTTTGACTCCGTCCATTGAACAGCAAGGAACAATTTTACGGGACTTCAAAGACAAAACGGGCTTCAATCAATGTGAACAGCCTCTCTTTACGGATATAAATCTGTTTCGCCTTTGATATTTGATTTGCAATTCTAATACTTTTCTATCGCCGGACGAGTGGCAACTCAATTGAGTGTTGAGTGGCAAGAAATTGGTATCGACTATTTTTCGCTGACCGGCTCCTTTTGCGATCATGATAAGTAGGCTTGTTACCAAAGAAACTGTTCATATTTTCTTGTAACATTGTTACATGTTTTGTACATCTGAAAAAAGATATAGGATGTCATATTTCGGCGGCCTCGGCTTTTTTTCCTTTAAAGTAGCTCGACATAATGGCTTCTCTTCGCCTAATGGAAAGCGAAAGTGAAGCCCAAGACGCTGTGACAACGGGCAAGTAACTGATCAGTTACCTGTCAGTGGCCACCGCCATGCCGGCCCAATCCTAACCCACGAGCTCCGGAAAACCAACTCAGTTTCTGCCTGCGGTAACATTTGCGCAATGAATAGAGCTCTAAGCCTAAAAAGCCAATCTATGTTTCAGGTGTGTGAATGTGATAAATGTAATGGTAACGGCTATGTTCTAATTCCGATAACGTTCCGATTCCGATTACGTTTGCCGATACGTGGAGACCGCGTATCGGCAAACGTAATGTAGGACGCCCTCAGGCCAGGTGGAGTGACGATTTGCGCAGGACGGCTGGCAAGTGCTGGATGCGAGAAGCCCAAAACCGACCAAAGTGGCGAACATTAGGAGAGGCCAATGTCCAGCAGTGGACAGACACGGGCTGATGATGATGATGATGTTCTAATTTACAGATCTACTTTATCATTTAGTGCGGATTAGATACCTATATAGTAAACCAATCTTTACCAATATTATAAAGCTGAAGAGTTTGTTTGTTTGTTAGAACGCGCTAATCTCAGGAACTACTTACCTTGCACCCCTTCCTTTTATTTATCCTTTTCCCAAAGCTTTTTTAGAAGCGATCATAGCGATAAGACAGCCTAAATTGTACAATAATTGTATACTTACTTCGTCTGGTTATAAAATTTCTTGGTGTGCAAACAGTATCTATCGATCTACGTACATATAAGAATAGACAAAATTTCCGTGCTTTAATGTCTGTCATCCCCACAATACGCTTTTATTGCAGGTTTCAAAACTCTCTCATACATCAACCTAATCTGATAAAACTTCTGTTCCCAACGGGCTCTGGGAAGTCTTTCATGTAGAAACTTTTAGACTCCAAAAGTACTTTATCTAGGCTTAGTCAAAATAGAATACGGTAAAATGTTAGTAGAAGCGGTATACCTTTGAGTTTAGCATCCTTTAATTGCCAATTGGGTATATATAGGCCTTCTTTATGTTTTTAGGGTTCCGTAGCCAAAATGGCAAAAACGGGACCCTTATAGATTCGTCATGTCTGTCTGTCTGTCTGTCTGTCTGTCTGTCCGTCCGTATGTCACAGCCAGTTTATTCCGAAACTATAAGAGCTACATCATTGAAATTTGGTACGTAGATGTATTCTGTGAACCGCATTAAGATTTTAAAATAAAATCAGAAAAAAATCCAAAATTTTTGGGGTTCCCCATACATAGAACTGAAACTGAAAAAAATTTTTTTCATCTAACCTATACGTGTGGGGTATCTATGGGTAGGTATTTAAAAATGATGTTGAGGTTACTAACATCATTTTTTTCTAAACTGAATAGTTTGCGCGAGAGACTCTTCCAAAGTGGTGAAATGAGTGTTCCCCCCCCCCGTAACTTCTAAAATATGGGCATGATAAAACTGAAAAAAATATATCATGTGTATCACTATGCAAACTACTAACGAAATTTGGTTTGAATGAAATCTAGCCAGTAGTTTTTTTTAAACGTCATAAATCAAATTACCTATTTTTTCATTTAATTAACTCCAATATAATAAAACGTAAAGAAAAACATTTATTTAGCTGTTTAGTGGTACGGAACCCTACGTGCGAGAGTCCGACTCGCACTTGGCCGGTTTTTTTTAAACTGTTTATTACTCAGTTACACAATGGTATAAAAAAGGTACACGGAAATGCATAGTCCCTATTGTGCATGCTATTACAGTACAATAGTTACACCAAAATCTAAACATTTTTTGTTTTAATGAATGAGTTAATTATGACACGGCATACAATGAATTGATTTAGAACTACACATAATATACTTGTAGTAGATTATGTTTTGATGTAGTAATCAAGTAGAGTTAAAAATGATTGTTGACTTGTTTCTCAAAAATATCTAATCTGACTTTTAAACTGCAATTTATGAAGAGCTCATAATTTTTTAGTTATCTCATACAATGTAATATGTAGTATTTTATTTTTCTTCATAAATACGTGTACGGTTTCGACAAAATAGGGGCAGCTCGAATATTAGAATACTAGGGGCTAAACTGAGGCTAGCAAAACCATTGATCAAGAATATTGCTCATAATTATTATCACACATGGCCCAATATCATTGGTTTTTCGTCAGCTTTGCGCAATTCCTTTTGTGGAAACGCACCTTAACGCATGAAATCAGACCACGATTTCACCTCTAAATTGACACTAAAATGGATCCTGTTGATTCCCGTCAAAACTGTCGGCGGCAAAAATCCTTTGTCCATCTACGTTTATTTACAAGAAAAATAAGATCGCAGAAATATTTTATATCCGTTGGGTCAAAACCGAGGGCATTGTCAATAATGAGAAGCTCAATTTCACGCCCCGACGCAAGCCAGCACACAGTATAAAAAGTATGGCAGTAAAATGTCAACAGTACAGAAACTTTCCCTGGACAGATTATTCCACTTTGCCACTTTTGACCACCTACAACTCTAATTAGGCGTATTCTGCAACCCTAGTGGTGCAAAATACACCTTTTTTTTCCGCCGGGGAAAATGCATTTACGCATCCCTATCATGTGGCATAGCATGTGGGACTCACGCCGCCCTCAAGAACGGGAGGACGGCACCCTGCCTCGAGATGGAAATGAGGCAGGGAATACCCACTAAAAACCCCTCCGTCAAGCGCTATGGGGTGGTGTCGAGGGTCCTACGAAACATGTCCTCTAAGACGTGCAAAATACACCTAATTTTAAAGCAATGCAATACAGTAATACGTAAGTAATACTGCGAATTTTAAGGCGTTCCTTTTTACCACACCAGTTGATCGCCTTGGTGGGGCGAAGTGGAACAATCTCCCTGGACATTCTTTGCCATGGCTGACCTGGAAGTCTTTAAACAGACTCCGTATTCAGATTGGTAGTAGCGAGGAGAATAAATTTTGATATATAACATGATATGACTTTTTATGAATGGGAAGTTCAACAATACTGAATATCTGGACATATTGTTGTGATGAGTGAAACAAAACTACGGCCTATGATCGCAAACCCGCATGCCTAGCGATTATGGGTATATCCTCCAGATGTTTGCCCTAAGTGGCGAACAACTGGAGATGCCTATGTCCAGCAGTGGACTAGGCTAGTGCAATAGGCTGATGATGAAGATGATTGAGTTTAATTAAGTTTTAATCTATAACATTTTTCAAAGTTTTTTTGATCGCTAGGCCGGCCTTGTCATCATCACCAGACTGCTGGGGGAGCGGAAGGCTCTCACCCTTAGACATTTTTAAAGTCACCTTACTGTCCGTATTTATACTATGTCCCCGCTCAGCTATCGTTTATGAGCCAACCGTTAGTTGAGTCGTCGTCGTTGCGCTCACCCATTGATCTGTGCAAGTGATAATAGGACTTTTAAACACCCTCTATATTGGATATTACAGAGAAATGAATCTGCTATCTAGTAAGCAGGAGTTTATTTCGTTTTCTTGAAGAAAAAAAAAACGCTTGTTGAGATATATCAACAAATTACTGAGTTTAGTTCGTGTTATTTTGTTTGGTTTGCTTTTCATGAAAAAGCCTATTGTGCCTGTCGACCTAACTTTAGGACCTCAGGACCGCTTACCATCAGGTGGAGTGAGGTCATCTTGAAAGCTCTTCTTATAAAAAAAAGGCTTTTTCCTCCTAAGTCCATAAAGTTTTAGGAAAGCAATATTATAGTTACGTGGATATTTTAGTTCTTCGTCTGGTAGAGATTGCTTAAAGCGATAAGACTGCCAACGTTATTATGTCTTTCTGCCTAGTTTTAAGTCAACTGTTCGGTGTGCAATAAAGAATATCTCTATAATATAATGGAAACAAAAGTTCTTATCTTATAAGTATTTTTTTTTCTAGAGGAGAATGCATTAGGCACCTTCATGCCGCCTCCGGGGGGAGGCGGCATGGTGTGTGGGACTCACACCTCCCAAAATGGGAGGGCATACCCACTAAACCCCCCTGTGTCGCCAGTGGGCAGCAAGTTGCAGGGACACGGGTAGCGCCGAAGCATACGGCCACATCCCTGCCTGCCGCAGATAATAAGCGGCCGGCACTCCTGGCCCGGGGAGGGCAAATACCCCTACCCCCGGATCTTATAAGTATTTAGAGTAACTTATTTTATCTTATTTTATTGTTCTCAAGTATAAATTTGGGAATAGATCTAAACTAATATTATAAAGAGGAAAGATTTGATTGTTTGTTTGTTTGTTTGTTTGTTTGTTTGTTTGTTTGTTTGTTTGATACGAATAGGCTCCGAAACTACTGGACCGATTTGAATAATTCTTTCACCGTCGGATAGCTACAGTATCTGCGCTGAACATAGGCTATATTATATTTTAAAAAAAGTTAGGGATCCGTGCTAAAACTCCAATAATGTAACCCAAATTTACCAAAAAGATTTTAATCTACAAAAAAAGAAAAGATCTTACATACTGACGTCTCATGACAACGTTCCCATAGCAACCGAAACTGTTATGACATCTAATTAAATAAATTCTAATATGAAATCGTACTTTCACGTAAAAACTACTGAAAGGATTTTGATGAAACTTTACAGGAATCTTATTTATGCATCAGATTTACACACAGGCTACAGATTACAAGGGTATCATACATTTTTGAATTTTCAATTTCGGCAAAATATGTTACATACTTTTTGAAATGACCATAGATACTGTCATTTCTTGAATTTGTCATAGAAATTGTCATTTTGACATGACAGGTACTGACATCGAAGTAAATACAGAATTATCGGAAATTCACAACAAACAGTGAAATAAATATTTGTGAACCGTCGGCTTACTTTCAGGATAAAATTCTTCGGAAAATACTATAAGCAAATTGCTATAGCTGAAAATACGACCAACTTGAAAACACATCACCGGTGTTTCCTGCATCAATGCTGCTGTCAGCTTGGAGGCTCCTCATTTAGCAAGAAATCGGAACAACATTTAGGAATAGTGTACAGTCGAACAGACCTATAACCCGTTATAACCCGTAAACAAAGAATCCTCAAAAAAAAGGCTCACATGATGAGAACTGCGATCTGTGCATGCATAATAAATATTTTTCTTTTCTAATCCGATGTTATAATTTCTGTACATTATACCTACTATGTAATACAGTTTAGCCTAACAAATTTGTTTTATTTACGCATGGGGTAGGGGATGTGAATTTGTGCTCGACCCACTGTTCGATGTGAGGGATAGCCTTTCATCTTTTCGCTCCAAGTCAACCTCACCGGCCCGTGGTGCATCCTGCCGAATAACAAACAAAGCGGTATAACCGTCACAGATGAAGGCTTAGCTAAATATCACAGACCGATGACGGGCAGCAGCGTCACCGGAGCGTGAAGCTACGCCCTGGGAACGCCAACCCGCCTGCCCAACGTGGCGATTATAGAGATCTATGTCCAGTAGTGGACTATAATAGGCTGATAATGATGAATTACGCATGTCGGAAGAAAATAGCGCTATTAAAGTAGGTATTGCTTTTTGGTCGGCATCATTATCGCTAAATCATTTTCAAGGTAATTTCATGTAGGTACTAAGATGAAAAATGCCCTAGGTTTTGAGTTTACGGCAACTATCTGGTCAGTTGCCACTGCCATGCTTTTTTTTACGTGGGGAATCCTTTCGGACTTTCGGTGTCTGCAACGGGGATGCAGACACCGGTGTGCGGTGCCAAGTTATCCAGCTAAACCCCACGGTGACCCACCATCGCCGCCAAGCCCAGGGGAGTCGAGACTCTACCGCGGCTCCCCCGGTAAGACGGTGTGCCGCACAACAGCTCGCCCTCTGTACGCGTGAGCGCGCCGGGAGCATGCCCGGTCACGAAGCACGCCCCCTTCCAGCGGAACCCGTGCCGGGCGCCGGACGACCCCGTGCCCGACGCCCAGGTCCCAGCGACGGAAAAAGATGTTCATTCCGCTGCTGCCTTCTACGGCCACGGCCGTTCTTGCACTGTGCCCTCTACTAAGTTAGGACGCGGAGCACGGCGCGGCCACCTACCTGGCCCCACGGCCACCACTACACAGGGCCACAGCCCTACATTCACACACGGCCCTAAGGCCGTTGGGTCGCAGAGGATAGGGAGGACGGCAACGGAACACCGCGAGATCCCCCGAAGGGCACTCCTCTTCCTCTGCGACCTTCGCCAAACAACCCAGCGCTTAGCGCTGGTGCCGCCAAGCGGCCCACCTCTGCCGGCGAGAGCGGGACGAGCGAGGCTCAGTCCCGCTGCCGGCGCCGCCCACCTGCGGCCCACTGGGGTCCCTCTTTGTTCCGGGTCGTGGGGGCCCGACCCGTACTAAGCCCCCCCGGCACGACAAGCCTGCCTGCCTGCCTGATGCATCACGTATTGCGTTTGTTATGTGTCAAACTATGTTCATATTTCTAAGCCTTCGAATCGAATATTATCTTCATTTTGTTTTTAGCATCCATTACTTTTAGCATTGTAAGCGTGTGTATAGTATAGGTTATATTAATTGATAGAAAATATGAGAGGTCCTTCCTA